>BOPP01000059.1:4082015-4092337 GCA_017312745.1 Gryllus bimaculatus
GGCAGCGCGTGGAGGCGGCGGAGTCGGCGGTGGCGCGTCGCCGCCGCCTGACAAGCGACGCCTCCTCGACGTTTATTAGAAAAAGAGCCGAAGGAAACGGCGCAGCGCGGCGCCTGGAGAATCCTCTTCACGGCTCGCCCGTGTCCACGCCAGCTTTCCCAAATTAAAACACCCTTCGTCACCGGGCTCACGATAGAAAACGGCTCGCTAGACGCGAAGCCTACTTTCTCTTATATACGCCAAAATTACTTTTTTCTTAAATGCAATTCGTCATTGCCACAAAACAGTCGAAACTTAAATACTACAGTAAAAACTTAAATACTTGATGTTTATTTTATGTTTATTTGTTATATTAATGTATTAAATGTTGTATTAATAATGTATTATTTGTTGTATTAAATGTTTATTTGTGAAATTGGTCTGTGTTATTACGGCTGCGAAATAAAATTAAAAACTTACAAAACATTATGAATTATCAGCAGTGATACTTTTAGCAGCTATTACCTTCAAGTTTGTAAACAATTTTCCATAATGTCTAAAATATATGTGATAGTAAATGATTAAGTATAATTTAATAAATTACCCAATTAATAGTAAATGATTGAGTAATTTAATAAATTATGTAAAATGCTTGAAGCAGTAAAAATATGTCACAACATTTACAACCAACCTCAAGCTATCCGAATCTATTTGCAAGAGATTTTATAAATTTTCGACAATTTCCTATTTACTTGTGCTTCCCACGGCAAGGCTCTGCTACTGGTCGGGTCCTCAAAGAGGAATGGTCTGTAGATATGCAGGCGAGGGATGATGATAGCAAGACCGGATTTTCCTCGAACCAAGGCGACTACGAGAGCGGGAGAGTACTTCTTGGTGGAACTACGCTTATTACAAACCACATATGCTTGATAACAACCTAGTGACTTGGCGAACAGGCACCACCATTAGATATGTGCTGCTCCCGTTGCCTTGCAGGTAAAGACTAAGGTAAGGGTATCCCTGACAGAAAGCCATGGGCAGACAGCTCTGAAAGAGTTCTGAAAGATGTGAACCCACCTCTCTAGGGTAGTCAACTCAACACAAAATCTCGGAACTCTGGGCTGGGGGTTGGAGTGGAGAGGGTCAGAAACCCACCCACTGTAAAGGAACATAATTAGTTTAATTACATTCAGTGTCCATACAAATTGCCTCGGAAACGGAAATACCTCGACTGTATGCAATTCGCAAAGAAAACTGGGAAACCTAATTGGATAATGAATTATTTAAAACTACCTACCTTGAATTTAAGGAGTATTACAAATACGGAACTGGAATAATCAAAAGCTTTAAAGAGTAACATTTAAAAATAATGCTAACAACATAAACAAAGACAAAGTAGAGTGGTACAAAATATATTCGAAATTATGCTATGATTTCAAGTGAGGCGGGAAAAACTGCGAGAGCGGAAAAAGTTGCAACAGAAGTATATAAAAAGTGATAATTAAAGAAGGCACTTATGTGAACGAAAGAATAATTATTTTAAAATTTAAATATGATATCCTGTGGTAACATGTGCATATGTACACGATAAGAATACAAAAGTCTGCAGAGAGCACAAGATGCAGAAAATGTGTCATGTTAGGTTACGTAATAGCTTTTGTCACCGCCACAAGGTTTGTCCATGATAATAATTTTAAAATTTTATTTTAAAAGATCAGGATTTTTTTCAACTTACTTTGCTCCCACTTCCAAAATATTCTAGGAGTGAAAATCCTTATTTTTCATGCAAAACGTAGCAAATATGTTTTATTCATGTTTTATTCTATTGCGGTGTGTCTTTTATGTTACCTTATGCCTCTTGAAATTTCTACTTGAAATTGTCTCCCATCTTAGTAACATACTATGTCTTTAACATTGCAGTTATATTATATCACGGATCTTGTTACCACGTTCACACTAAAGAATCATTTTATTTTGCTCTGTGAACGTAACGAATTTTTGCAACACGAGGTCCCTAGATATATCGATTTAAAATCACTGAAGTATATTTTCGTAAATCCATTCAGTATTTTTCTCACTCATTAGAGGTGTCTGGAAATAAATGTTACGCCACCTATAGCGTATAGAAGGATGCAAAGATGTTTAATTTTGCCAAGTATTAAATAATGGAAATCTCGTTACTAAGTTACACATATATTATTTCTCCCTGGCAGACCACTCATATGCCTCACACCTGATATATGATATATCGTCGCCAGGTACACTTTCGGGCGCATTCTTGTGTGTACCTGCCAAACACTAGTGCAAGATGTGTTGTCTGTCATTCAGAGGTAAATATCACATGTTTTCCTTAGTTATATGACATTTCCCACCCCATCAATAAGTGATCATCTTCTACCTCCTACGTGATCTGGAACATTGTACAATTTATTCCGAGACATCCTGTATCTATAAATGGAAGGCAACGGAATATCGACAGCAGAACGGGCATCCCTTCGCATTGTAGTCGTGACAATACGTCTCTTGTACTAAACCGCGCGACGTTTCCAGGCAGACGAATTTAAAGGCGAGGAGGGGGAGGGGAGTCTCTGTTGCGCCCAAGTGGAAAACTGACATCAGCGGGTTTTTCGGCTGAATCCGCTTATGCGGGCGCGAGGAGTGTACGCCTCGCTTTGTAATCGCGTTTCAGATGAAACGCCGAAGAAAGCGTCGGCCCCGCATTTGGAAGCCAATTATTCGCGTGGCCAGTACCTGTCGGGTTCTCCGGCGAACAATCGATTCTGTGGCCAGGCGCGCGGCGTAGCCGATTCAATTTGCTCTTGTGTTTCCGCTTGATTTCGAAAAACATGACCGATTCCATTCACTCGTAGTTCTATTTGCTGCTTCTTCGACACACGCTGATTGTCTTCGTGATGAAACGCACATGTGGAAGATAATGAAGTTTTTGTCGCGTTAAGCATTCAATGCGAAAATTAAATAGCATGAAATACTGAGTAAATTCTTGGTATTGAATTATTGTGCACATGTATGTATTAATAAAGACAGCACGCTGCAAGTGATATAGAATTAATGTTTACTTCTATTCATTCCATTCAGTATTATTTATCGAAAAATTGCTTAGCTTTGCTTATTTTATCTAACTTCATTTATTGTATTCAATATTTTTTAGAATTACAGGATTTTTTTCTACTAATCAGACGTTCCACTGATCCACTAATTTTGGGGAATTATTTTTTTGAGCCGCATAACTTTTTTTCATTTTTATCTTTATAAATGAAAATAATTTATTATGTTCTATCTTAAGTCCAAATTCTAGAACAGCCACATGCACTAAAACATTAAAATTAAATGAAATAAAGAAAAATAAAATACAAACCACAGCCTTTCAAGATCATGTAGAACAAATTTGTTTTATTTCGTGATTTTAAATTCGTCAAATATTCATGATCGAGTATTATTTAAACAATTAAGCTATTCTAACGCTGATTGTGTTATTATGTCGCTCTCCCGTAGACAGGTAAACTTCTTTCAGCAATAATATTATCAGTAGCTTAGAAATTGCATTTCCGTTATCAATATGAATTGTATTATTTCATTTACTTACAGCAGAAAGTTATCATCTGTCCCATTTTGTTGTTGTTTTATATTTCCTCCAACAAAATCACGTTATTTTTTTTAGGAAATGGCTGTTCTCTGAGGTTTCAGTGAAACGAAATTTTTTGCACGGAAGTGTTATCAGTTGCTCTTCCATCGGTCGCATCGAAAAAGGCCTTGCAGATGATTACATCCTGTTGTTTCGCATCCTGCGAAAGAATCGGACGAATGATCTCGATTCAAAAAGTAATAATGAACCGCATCGGGCAGAGCATTCAGTGGTTGTACAGGGAGGATTGGGAACGAATCCGTGACAGGATGGTGAAGCGGCAGAGTGTAATACTTTCCCGCTTGAATGTTGAGCAAATGCTTTATGACAATCACAATATTTCCGGGCCATTCAAGTTTTATACATATGAACAATGTATTGTACATATACACATACGATAGTCTCATATTATTTTCTTCTCTCAGGTGTAATATTTGTATTAAGATAACGGAATGTTGGTCAGGAAGGCTGCTGGAAGGAACTTATCGGTCTAGAGATGGAAAATTTTTTAGTTTGCCTACGTTTCGGGAGATATTATTCGTTCATTAGGACTTACTAACTACTCGTATGTTGCAAGTCGTCACATAGAGAATATGAGTGATTGCTTTTAATGACCCATTCTCCCCCATTAGCATGTATCCAACTACATTTTTACGTAGTAAAGAGAAATTATTGAAAAGGGACGTAAAGTGGCTATTTTTAGTCAGAAAAAATCGTATTGTGGGCACTGTTATTGAAAAATATTGTTCCTTAATGTAGTAAATGATTTCCTCTAGCATACTAATCAATCAGAATCGTCATTTTAGGGGTCCTTGAACCCTAAAAATTGGTTCACTGCATAATGTCAGTCCAACTGTGTGTCTGTGAACAATACTAGTAGCTACACCGTACATAGAATTTTCAATCAAAACATCTTTCGAATTATCTGACTAATGCGGTTCCTTGGATTTGATACGGTAGTTTTTGATTTACTTTACACGCAGCTCTAACGACCTTTTCAAACCTTTTTTTCAAAAATGGATTATCAAATAGAGCAACGTTCCCATACACTGTGCCTCAATAGGGATTTTGATTGTGTATATCCCAATTGGTTAGAAGTCACAAACGACTTTCTTGTAATCACCTAGTGAATAAACAATTAACGGTGCACAGCCAGGAGGTGCAGTTACTGTACACTCCGCCTTGCAGTCACCTCGCGCGTACCAAGACTTGTATTTTGCGCAGTGCTCGGGCAAATTAAAAGCGCATATAACTCGAGGGCAGTTGGACGCACGGCTTTCCTGGAAGTTCTTAGTGCCAGATTCTTTTACAAACCAAGCAGACACAAATTGTAAAAACAACTAGTATTTATATCTTGTTTATATAATAAGATTATTTTTATGTTGAAATCACACACATTTCAGTTTCATTAATGAAAATTAAATAGTTAATATTGCAAAGGAATTTCCCCAACCCCATGTTTTTTGCAGTACCCTAACAATATTTGTATGTTCTGAGTTCTGACTAATACGACACATTTGTCACGTGAATTCTCTTTAAAAAATCAAAACTACTAAGTACTAAATTGTGATGAAGTATCCTTTCAATAATTTTGTACATGACTATTCCATTAGTCGACACTTGAGTTTTGCTCACTAACGTTCCTTTATTAAGGGAGAACTCTTTTGCCTGGGAGTTGCAATGGCTCTTGCACAGCAGATGTTTCTGAAAGGCGCTTTCTTCATTAAGCGCTCAGAAAAAGTTACTGAAAAGTTTTTTAAGTCAACAATACGTAGTTTGCGGCTCATTGGCGACACAAAAATTCTCTGCTACGAATCATTTGTATAATGAATTACCACTCTTTGGAAGAAATATTCGCCTTAGGACAAGAATGTACATTTCATCATCCATTTCTTTGAGGGGCTTTTCAAATATTTTGGAAGAAAAAATAGTCAAATTCTGTTGATTAGGTAAAAGAGAAAATTGCGCGGCATTAATAGTCTTCATTTTTGATTTTTGTGCCCGAAGACAAGTTTTTAAATAATACTATTAATAAATAATTTAGATCAAGTATTCTTAATGTGTATTAATTAGCATGTATGGTTGTGTTCACTTTGGTTATTCTTACAAATTCAGATGTCTGCACTGTTCGATTTCAAATTTTGAGCTCGTGACCTCAGATTCTTGAGTATGAAATTAATAAAAATATACCAGTTTTGCCTAATTCAGAAAAATCTTCCCTAACACTTTGAATCTATAAAAATCTGATCCTAATGTTTCAATGGGAGCGAAACAAAGGGGAAAACATATAGTCACAATAAGAATGAAAATCATGAATTCGACCATTTTTAATATCTCGCATTTACGTCATAAGAATAGAGTGTTGGAATTGTGCGCCGGGCCTTGGTAACGAAAAATTGGATACATCTTGTTCCAATAGGTAGAAAATTACTTCCTTTAAAACGTTATATAATCATAAGCTATGTTTCGTGAGTCCTTGATATCAAAAGATCGATTGACAGCAAAATGTCTGTCCATCTATAGACAACGCTAACCCTTAAATCGTTCAGCCGATTTTCTTCAAAATTGATATTCCTCGATTGATTTAAATGAACTCGAGGCCCTCCAAGTTCGAAATGGATATTTTGATTTTGGGGTTATTTGACATTAAGCCTCAAAAACATTTTCAAAGTTTTCCAAAATGAAGAACAGAGTAAATTAACTCTTAAAGAAATGGCACGCGTTTCATGTTCGTTAAAATCCATAATATTTAGAAAGTTGCAAAAGTTCAAATGTTTTCAGCATCTTCCTACAAATACAATATGAAGATAGAATATTTTCCTGAATGAAATCTCTTCTTTAAAGACAGATCCTGAGATATTTCAAAACTATGAGTAATTTTTGCGCAATTTTGCGTACAATAAATGCAATTTTTAACCTTTTTTTCTTAATTACGACTCAAAATGTTTGGTTACATTCTTTCCGTGTGTATCAAATTACGTCCACAAAATTGGTTCTTGTTTCATGACCGGCAGACCGTCTGTTCTTTTGAAAATGGAACAATCTTACTATTTTAAAACTACAAAATTGAAGATGCAGATTTTTGTTTTAAACATCAGCTCTTGAAAAATGATCCTGTACAATTTTAGTGGTTTTCACGTAATTTCTACTTGAAATGAATGTAATTTATAAAGAACTTTTCTCAAAATCTGTCCAAATATTTTATTTAAATTTTCTACATGGATAAAGCAAGGGACGCTTAATAGAGAGGAGAAATTGCTGGCTGGATATAAAGGACTATTAGATTTTTAATCGCCAACCAGAAGTGAGAATGTCAGAGTGGTGTCTGGTGTGGCAAAAAAAGGTGCTGTAAGTTAACTTGAAAAACTTGAGTTGGAGGCTCGGTGCGAAAAAAAACACTTTTGCAGGTTTATGTAGAAGTGAAATATTGAGGTGCCGTTACAAATAACGCGAGAAATTGTGTTCTGTTGTAGCACCTGTAGTTTATTAATATTTTAATTCCGCCTAATGTGATGTGGTTGCAGTTTTGGGTAAAACTTCTGGACGATAGTGTTTTCGTTAATGAGAGTTAATTGTAGGATATAACGAGGGCAATGTCGTCTACACTCTTTGTAATGTCGTCTACAATCTACGAAATCAATTGTCATGCTTATTTGTCTTTAAAGTGCAAATGGAAGTAGTTGAACTCCATCTCTTCTGTATCGAGTTTGTAATCATGTTTGTATCACAATGACAACCATGAAAAAATGTAGATTCGACCGTTGTACTTTTAATGAACATGAAAGTCTAGAAAATATCTGCGTGTTTTGCATACAAAATGAAACATGTAGCTTCGAAGTGCTGACTCACATTAAATACGTCCTGCTATTGAAACTATTTATCATTGTGGCCCGAATATTTTTAGTATTAAACCGAACAAAAAATGTGAGAGAAGGCAAAGAGGTTTTAGAATCAGAATACAATTTTATGAGCATTTCCCAAAATGTAAATTACGTAATTAATAAAAGATTGGGAAGTTCTCTAAGGTCAACGAGTAAGTAATTGGAAACCCCCCGGGATTTCTCATTGACACGTCATGTGACTTGTCGACAAGCTCTGTTTGCAATAATTGATTTATGCTACCGTGACAGGTATGCATTCCGTTAATCCCATACAACTCAAATCGAATATTCATTCTATTCGCCACCTGTCATTGTAGATGTCATTTCAAATGGCACGTGCTTCCGCAGATCTGCCCTCCGGAAGCGTGGAGAAATGTTGAAGTCACTTTTATTCTGATGAATCATTAGAATATTTCGTTTAAAGCTGAATTACAGTTTCTATCTATTAAGTTTCATTACAAATCTCAAAATTCCATATATGCCATCACGATTGTTTTGCATCGCTTACTTTGCGTTAATATTTAACAATTTAATTTCCCCCTTTAGACTCAGAATTTTTACGCTTTTTAAAATCCATGAGATTCATGCCATGTTTTTGTCGAAATCTAACTAAGTAAAGTACATCTTATAGTAATGACATTTACCAAAAAGAAATAAAACAGATTATTTCCCTCATCAATAATTCCAAATCTCTCGAACAATAAATGACGTTAACCCGCACAACTTTTTCAGCAATGTTTTATTATTGCGACATAATCGTGTTTTAGTACATATTACATGAAAGTTGATGTTTAGTTTAATATAAATGTGTCTTGATGGTATTACGATTTTTCCTACTATAATATATTAACTTTTATTCCTGAAATAATCCTCTCAAGTACTCATGTCTTGGACATAAGAGATAAATTCCAAAACACTTATAAAGCCTTTTCGTAATACTGCCCGTTAATATGTCTGCATAACGCCACAGACGAATAAACGGTAATCTTAATGGCCGATGGCTTTTAACAAAATTAACTGCTGCCGGCCGTTAAGAAGCCAGTAGTTCTTCAACCTATTTATTAAACATCGAAAGCAGATGACAAACGGCATAAGTAACATTCATACACACATTACACATACAAAAGTAATTTTCATCTGTTCATTTATGGTATTCTTATTTTTAACATATAATTTCTTCTTAAAGTAAATCTGAATATTGAACAATTATTATTATTATTATTATTATTATTATTATTATTATTATTATTATTATCATTATTATTATCATTATTATTATTACGTATGCCTCAAAAAGATGAAGTTTCCTCATGAAATGCGTAATGAATTCCTCGTACTAGATAACTTAAGGAAACGGACATTGTATGCCACCCTTCATGTAGATTAGATATTCTTAGCGAGAAAATATTTGAAAGAGGTGTGTGGTACTCGTGTATACCTTCAAACAGAATCAATTAAATTCACACGATCTTTCCCTTCCCTACACGAAAGATTCCATCACGATCTCCTAACGCTACTATTTTCATACCTACTGCAAGACTCTGATTGCATCCAGAAGACTCGTGTTTTATTGTTTCTTTCACAACTTCAAGAAATTTGCGGCAGGCCTTCATTTTCTCACGCACCGTCCCTGACGTCGCTGCATATCGAGGCAACATAGGGTCACTCGCTCGGCCGTCCTCATCGCCCTCGTCATCTTCCTCCCCCCCCCCCACCGCCTCGCAGGCGATGAGGGGGCGGGTCCCTCGGGGTTCCGACTCATCTCCCGGCGCAGCTCCTGGCAGAGGCGTTGGACGCGCCGGCAGGGGGGAGTGGGAATGTTGGCGACGGCAGGGGGGACGGACGGGTCGTAAAGGAACACGAGCAGTGTTGGTAAAGGAGACCGTTTATTTAGTTCGAACTTTAATGAAGTCGATTTGTATTACGAAATGGAAGGATGAATCCTTCAGTTTATGATATTTAAGGAAGATAGAACATGACTTCTAGGCTGTCCGGGTGACGCCGCGTCGTTGGCAGAGAGGCGGACGTTTCGTCTGTCATATCGCTGGCTTCCTCAGGGTAGAGTCACTACCCTGGAGACAATTTGGGGGTATTCTAAACTAAAACCTTCGATAGACTTTCAAAATGAATCTTCCGCTGAATAAAATTTAGTAACCTTTTAAAGAGGCTTCTTAAAGTCGTCAGATGCTCATTAACTAATAATAATAGTCACAATACTTAGGAAAAGGAACACAGATTACATTTAGCTAATGTACGAAACCTTCAATGTAAGTATAGATGCACACCGATCAAGCCAACTCGCTGTACTGAAACGTATGAATCAGAGCATCGACGAACCGAGTCAAGTTGTAGCATGTTTAGACACTCTCATCTGCTGTGTCTGACAACACTTATGAAATCTACTACCTTTCCAAAGTGCTCTGGACTTCCTAGACTCGAAGTACAAAGCACGTTACCCGTTTTGGTTGAGTTGAAATTTTGAATTTCTAGCGCTTAATTGCCCAAATTACGCACTGTGCGGCACGGCGGGACGCGCCGCCGGCCGCCTCGCTGGGCACGCTCGTTAGGCATGCGATCCGAACACGACCGCGCCCGGCACCCGGCGGCCGCTGACCTGACGGGCGGTGACGCACGCGCTGACCGACACTGCCGCGCATTCCCCAAGTGATTGTGATCGGTTTCATTGCTACGTTTCGTTACCCTTTGCGATTTGTTTTCTTGGGCACTTTTTTAATGAATTCGTTTTTGGTTGAATACAGAATTATAGTGCGGTTGGCACCACTTTATGCGAGGTTGGATAATAATAATAGTAATAATAG
>BOPP01000059.1:4104427-4120586 GCA_017312745.1 Gryllus bimaculatus
TTGAAGACGAGAACTTCTATCGGTTATTTTCTCCAAAAATCTAAAGAAATGACCGAAGCAGGTACGAGTCTATCACAGGAGATATTTCGAACTCCTGATAAAGTTAGAACGCAAATTATTGAGAACGTTACGAAGGCATGACTGATTATCCAGAGATTGGCATTGCTTCATAAAATCTAGTGGCCGATTTCGTAACTAATATCCCCACTCTACCCGCATTTTTTCAATCCATCGTTCAAGAAAAGTTGCGCGAGTAATATCAAGCTCGAGCCGAGTGTGCAAAACTAGGATGCTGATTATGCAGCGAGTTCTAACATACACCTATTGTGCATTTGAACATTGAATAATAAAACCATTAAAAGTTTGCCTTGTTTGTCCCTTAACTTTGTAAAACAAAATGTAAGAAAAAGGTTTGTCTTTGTAAAAGAAACAAGTGTAAATTAGCTTGCCCAGTTTTAAAAATAAGCAAGTATTACATCTTCTGCAACCACGTCCACGTGACTTTGTATTTTCCATGCTTTAAATTCCTCATATGCCTCTACATATCGTGCTTTGTATATTTCTGGGGTCAAATCCCGTGTGGCTTCTGCAGCTGCGTCTAAAATTGCTTTAGACGCAGACGAATTACTTGCGTCCATTTTCTCTTGACACAGAATATAAATATTGTTTAAATACATGTATCCATATATCGCCAGCAACACCCCACAAAATCGTACTATAGCTGTACCACTCGCCAAAAAACCATCTTGGCGGACGTACCTTCGGTGAAGTCTCGGAGGCTTCCCCCACTCTGCGGCAGCTGAGATTTCCCCTCTCGGCGGGTAGGCTATAAGAAGAGGTGACTGCGAGACGCAGCGATCGCACTGAGCGTCACTCATCACTGCCTTCATCGCCTGAAGAGGAACTCACACTGCCAGAAGTGTCCAAAAAACTGACGAATTCCTCAGACTCAGAAGAAAAGTGTTCCTTTTCACCTATAATCTGTGCTAAAATTCACTTGTTTTTATTGTTACTACCTCAACTCGAATGCGCTCTTGTGGCCCTCGCAACCATACATTTAGCCATCTCTTGTCATGTCAGCAATGTCTTATGTTATTTTAATATACTTTGTTTCCTAAAATGTTCTAAATTGCCTAAAATGTATTTAAACAGAAGCATCTTTTCATTTTCCGATGCCTCGCATCTCCGATGTCTCAATTGATTTCTATCTCGACGTAATTCCTCATATTTTACCTGTTATATGTTACCTGTTGCATTAATGCTTTTGATTTTAGAATACAAAAACCCCGTAAGGTATTTTGTATTCTCTCAATATGTCGCATCTAATCCCTGCACATGGTCGCAGCATTTACTCCATTGTTCACCGCTATATTGAGCAAACGCTTCTCTGCCAAACGTTTTCTTTTGCACACAACCGTATTTTGATGTAGATAATGTGTTTTTAATTCAAATAACTTCTGTACCGTTGGAGATACGACATTCTAAGCTAAGTAGAAAGAGCTGATTTATCTGAGTGCAGTGATATGTATATCTCAATTTGCAATGTTTTGGCAGATATTGCGTTTCTCTTAGAACAGAACAGGGATGGGGAGCTGGGATAGGCATGCTCTGGCCGACATTATATCTCATGTTTACGCCACTGATTTTCCGAACAATCTAAAAAAGCTGACAAATATATACATTTTTTCTCCAACGCCAAAAAGTTAAAAAAAACTTTCTCTTTTTTACAATTACTAGAATAATTCCAACATTTAAAGAACTGGTGGGGTGAAGATGTGTGTTTTGTTGTGTAGTATTGTCAAAAATCTTATCAGAGGTACGGCAGTTTTGCCAAAAACTCTCGTTACTACCTTTATTCATAATTCAGTTTAGTAAGTGTAAAAGCAAGGGTAGGGATAAGAAAATATGCAGTACAGGTTGCACTTCTTCCCCATTCATCTTCCACTTTTAATTCTTTGATGTTAAATACGTAAAATTACAAAAATGTTTCTCTAAAATTAAGCAAATGTTTGCTTTGAGATTATATATTTGCTTCTCACGTTTGATTGGCCAAATTGCTATATTGTAAGTTCATATTTTCAGACAGTAGTTCGTTTGAATTCTTTGGCCGTCATTTTAAATTTGCCTCCGAACGGGCGTACCATTTGTAAGCTAATGTATCTGCATGCAGTTGGTACGCTCTTAGATCGGGTCATTGTGTATAGTGGAGTATCTTTCCAATGAAGTACATCGCAATGGAGCTGTTTGCGTGTCGTGAGTGAACGCCGATCGCCGAAGCCGATGCCGGCAACCTGCATTTCTGTCAAAACCGGAAATATATGACAATTATTAATTGTGTAAGATATGAATTGTGGTCTAATTGGTAAGCGTTATACGTGTTGATTGGAAAATATATGAAGTCTCAATATCTGTGCAAAAGAAATGGATCTCCCCAGCTATAAAATCTGTCTGCTTGTCATATGCGCTGTAAGTTCATGTTATTTTATTTATCTAAAAATTGTTTTCTTTTCCTGAATTATGTTGCTAACTGATTACAAGTTTCTGTTCATAATAGCTTGAGTGTACTATGAAAAGTAAGTAAATGCGGACTCATTTCATTCATATTTTGCTACCTTATCTCGACAGATGTACATGTGAAATTCATTTTTATTAGAGAATTTTCTCATTTTCAAGGAAAGAAATTTGTCATGTTTTAGAAAGTAATTTAATTATTATTTACTATGCTTCTGAAAAAGATTATTTAGTAATATAGTGTGAAATGTTAAAATAATTTTGCATTTTCTGTGATATAAGAAAAATAATTATTATTTCACCACTTGAAATAAAGGAAAAGATGAATTTAAAACAATTACTAGGAAAATATCAGTCATATGTGCACCATTCTTACTGAATGATTTTTTTAAAGCATTCATAACTTCATTTTGTGGACTAAAGTACCATGATATTAACGTACATGATCTAGGTAACTTAACAAATATAACTGAACAAATTTCAGAATTTAAGTTTTCATAATTAATACTAGTTTTGCACTCATTTACTTATCAGTTATTTCCTATCAATCTGAACTGTTTGTAGTAGATGTACAACTTGTGTTTTAAATTAATAACTATTATTGTTATACATTCTCTATTTATTTCAGATTCTTTTACTGGAAATTCCTGAGAATCTAGCAAAGCAGAATATTCAAAAGAATGTTGTAGAAGAAGTGACTGACATGAAAGAATTTAAAAAGCTTCTTCGAACAAAGAATAATGTTCTTGTATGTTTCATAAGCTCTTTAAAGCATTCATCAGCTACTGTGAAGGTTTTCAGGGAGGCTGCAGACTCCATAAAGGGTCAAGGAACAATGTTATTGGTAGATTGTTCAGGGTATGCTATTTATATGTAATTAAATTTACTATATATTTATTAACAATGTCCTTATGTGTTTGAAATGTATATTTTATTAATTGTAGAGAAGCAAAAAAATTGTGCAAGAAATTGAAGGTAGCTCCAGAAGGTTTTGTTTTAAAACATTACAAAGATGGTGACTTCCATAAAGACTACGATCGGTTGATGACTGTTCAGTCAATGGTTAATTTTATGAGAGATCCAGCAGGAGATATTCCTTGGGAAGAAGATACAACTGCTGTGGATGTTGTTCATCTTCCTGATGCGTCAGTATGTATTTTTTATTAAGTACATCATACAATTTTATAGTATCATTAGGACTAGTAATTAAATTAAAATGTTTCAAGAGAATATTTAACTCTATCTTAAAATAAAACTTTGTGATTTGATTTCCCTTTTATTCTACTATTAGTTTCTTATTTGAGTATCATAATAATTTGATGTAGTTCTTGATAAGTCTGAGACATCATGTTATCTCTTCTAAGCTTCATATTTATTATTTTGCATTTTAACTTCTGATTATTTTTGGCCTCATTGTTTTCAGACTAATGATTTGGATACTTGAAACAATTTTCTGCAATTTTGCCCTCTTTTCCTGCTTTTTTAGGATCTTGTTTTTGCAGGATCATTTCCCCACCTACTTCCCTTCTCTTCTCCAAGTATACAAATAAATAGAATGGCAATAAACAATCAGTTCCTTGTTGAGGACTATTCGTTGCATAATTGAAGAATTGGGTGGCATGATTCAGGGAGTTTTAAATAAAGTGTGTAATAATAAATCAATAGCGTATGATGAAGAAACCATCACTAGCATTATGTACATCAGAAAAACATTTACAGGTATCACTGCAAATGAATAATGTGCAGTTGTAGAAAGCTGAGATTATGACGTGTAAGAACTTTTAATTCTGTTAAATCTACAATGGAATTCAGTGAATTAAGTACAAAATTAGGAACAAAATATTTTACACTAAGGATTATTTGGAATTCAGTCAATTTCTGTAAAGTCTGGGGTATACATATTAATGAATGCAGATTTGATGTAAAATTCCCATAAAACACTTTAGACATTTCACTAACTTGAATTACAGGAAAATGTATTGATATATCACATTTGTGAGGTTTTTTCAAGCCTCTCTTCAGCTTATAATACTGTTACCTTTTTTCTCATTTTAGATATAGCATATCTTATTACACTAATTTATTGGAGATGACTTACTGTTAAATAATATATCATGTCAGATTGACAACTTCTCTACTGACTTGGATGGCTCAGGTCATCAATTGATGTCACTGCAGCACCTCTGACCAGGAGGTCCTAGGTTAGAGTCCCGATGGTTGCAAGATTTTCAGTCTTGCCGCATAGCTAGGTCAAATTCAGCTGCTGTCTGGAGGAGAATTCTAATGGCCTGATGCTCTGACAAGCCACAAAATGGGAATTTTACTGAAGAACTGTTTTTAACTTTGGCAAATTTAAAGAATCAAATGTTTCAAATGAATAACGAAAATTTTGCCTGAAATTTTTTGGGATGCTTTCTTAAACGTTTGGAATAAGCATAAATTAAGAACTTAATTTCCGTTACATCAATGATAATGTTTGTATGTGAAAATATTGTGGGAGGTGGCTCTGTGAGGAGGACGACAGTGGAATTTAAAAATTTAAGTCACTCAAAATTCTTTATTCTTCCTTAATAAGGCCTATTTTGATGTACGCATCTCAAATATGGTCTCCATCATATATGTCGTACAAAAATCAATTAGAAACTGTTCATTAAAAGTATCTAAATTTTCTAACTTAGAAACTCGGCTTGCCATCTCTATTCTTATCCCACAATTATACTCAAATAGCACAAATAGTTATTATAAGCTCTCTTGAGTCACATAGACTTCATGATCTTATATTCATATTCAAACTATGCAAGAATGGGATAGATTGTGCCGAGTTACTTTTATAGGTATCAAGGAAAATACCCACGTGCCAATTGAAAGGAAACCATTACACCTTCTCTGTACCAACTACTTGCGCAAACAATTGGTATAATTCCCCAATGTGGAGAATGTGCAAGCATGTTACAATAGACAACAAAATCCCTTTTTATCTCAGATGAAAATACTGTAAAACGGTTTAAAAATTCTGCTAAGTTTAAGTAATTCATGGTTGTGTCTCATTGTATCTATTTGTTTTCTTTTGTATCATTGCAACTTCTGTACTAGTATGTATTAATTGGGTGATTGCATGTGGAATAAACATTATTATTACCATTAACTTGAAGTGTGCATTGTCCTACATTTTATGGAATTTTCTTTTAATATTTGTTTTGGTTTTCACTTGCAGAGCCTTTCACGTTTTCTTCGAAAAGAAATACGCCCTACCATGGTGATGTTCTATGCTCCATGGTGTGGTTTTTGTAAGCAATTGAAACCTGAATATTCAGCTGCTGCAACAGAATTGAAAGGTCATTCTGTTTTGGCTGCCATAGATGTGAACAGGCCTGAGAATTCCTTTTTAAGACAACATTACAACATTACTGGCTTTCCGACTCTTCTTTATTATGAGTAAGTTGTGACAGATTTTTAATTGATGAAATTGTTAAGTCTTCTAGAATATTGCCCATTGTGGTGACCAGTATTCATGCAAATAGCCATTATAACTTTTAAAAATCCCAAAATTAGGTACTTAATGGAAGGATAGACATTTTTAGGCATTGATGCTGAAATAGACATTTTAGACGTTGTAAGGCTGGTTCCTGTAATATAAAATCATGAAATGTGTGTGTGTTTGTAATTAATTTTGAGTATTAACGTTAAGAGTAAAATAGGTATTTACATAAAAATCTTGTCTACTGATTAGTAATATTTTAAATGCTGTTCTCTGTGGTTTAAGAACTATTTTGTAGTGTCTGGGAATCAGTGCAGAAAGGAGTAGTTAATTTTTTTCTCTATTGCTTGCATATTTATAGGAGTGGAAACAAAAAATTTGTTTATGAAGGTGAAAACAACAAAAATGCAATTGTTACATTTATGAAAAATCCATCAAAGCCTCCTGAGAAACCTAAAGAAACAGAATGGTCAGAAACAGACAGCCTTGTAGTACATTTAACTACAGAAAATTTTGACAAAGTTATTAAGGTATTTGAATAATTTATATATGTATTTCGTTTACTGTTTTTGCAAGTCAGAATCTTACAACATTTTGTTGGTAGGAAGAACCTTCTGTGTTAGTGATGTTTTATGCTCCGTGGTGCGGGCATTGCAAGAAAATGAAACCTGAATATGAGAAAGCTGCCGAACGCCTCAAGGAAGAAAAGGTGAGCATGTGTTCTTGAAGAGAATTCTTAGAACTTCATCAAGCATTTAACTATAATTAAGAGCTCTGTTTGTCAGTTATTAGAATTTAAGGACTAGGTCTTGGATATTACTGGCCCTTAATAAATTTTGTTTTGCAGATTCTAAAAATATTTTCTTCAAACTTACATTTCATTGTAATAAATGCTTTGAATCCAATTTGAGCATACATTGTGAATGAAGTGTAAATTTTTCTTGTTAAACTCATCATCAAATTTTCAGATTCCCGGAATTTTAGCTGCACTAGATGCCACAAAAGAATCTACAATTGCAGGTCGATTCAATATAAGAGGATATCCTACAGTGAAATACTTCAAAAATGGAGAAGTTGCCTTCGATGCAAATGTAAGGGATGTATCAAAAATAGTTGAATTTATGCGTGAACCACGGGAACCACCACCACCTCCTCCACCAGAGCAGCCTTGGAGCGATGAAGTGTCTGAAGTTGTGCATCTTACTGATGAAACATTCAAACCATTTCTCAAAAAGAAGAAACATGTCTTAACTATGTTCTACGCACCATGTAAGAATTGCCCCTTTCAGTGTTGTTTTACTTGGTTTCTTTAATTTGTAGATGTAAACATCTTGGCATAAATACATGAATTGAATAAGCCATTAAAAATAAAAGTAAAAAGAAAAGACAGATATTTCCATTTGTATGACTATAAATGTTGTTCAGTTTACCATATCTAATTAACTAAGTAGCTTAACTTTTCCATTTTAGGGTGTGGTCATTGCAAAAAGGCAAAACCTGAATTTACAAGAGCAGCTGAAAAATTCAAAGATGACCCGAAAGTTGAATTTGCAGCTGTAGATTGTACAACATTTTCATCCATCTGTAGTACATTGGATGTAAAAGGTTATCCTACTTTCAAATATTTTCATTATTACAATAAGGAAACGCGTAGTTACAATGGAGGTCGAATGGTAGGTGTAATAGTGTGCATTTCTTGTCTTTTCTAACAATAGTAATAATTTTCAACCAGTAAACCTATGATTTATCTATTTTAGGAAAATGACTTCACAAATTTTATGAATGATCCTTTGAAAGTTAGTGCACCACCAGACTCAGGTGATAGTTGGTCCCATTTGGAAGGTGCTGAATTTGTACCTTTACTAACTGATAGCACTTTTGATACTCAACTGAGAAGCGGACAACCAATGCTTGTGATGTTTTACGTTCCTTGTACGTTTTTACTTTCAATATTTGACGTGGTGATCCTTGTTTAATAATTTGTCTTTTGTATGTAAATCAACCAAATCATTCAGACATTTTAGTACTTAAAAAAATTCATGTTTTTCTACAGGGTGTGGTTACTGTAAAAGACTAAAGCCGGAGTTTAGTTTGGCAGCAAAACAATTAAAGGATGAAGGTGTACCTGGGATCTTAGCTGCTGTGGATGTACAATCTAATACAGCATTACAAGAGCGTTACGATATAAGATCATTTCCGACTCTGAAATATTTTAAAGATGGAAAATACGTTACCGATTACAATGGTAATAGAGTGATTTCATCACTAAAAGATTTTTTGCGATCACCTACAAAGTCACAGAATGATAAGAAAAAAGATGAGCTTTGAAGTTTTCAGTGCTCTGTTAAGGAAAAGAGCATACCATCCACTTCTCAATTTAAGGTAAATTGATTTCTATTCTCAGTATCTGAGTATTATATTAGTACTTACTTGCCATGAGACAAAGATACATTAAGAACTCTTCTCTCTTCAATTTTTAGTTTTTGATCCCAAATATTTTGACATTTTAAAATTTATTTCATTCACATTTTATTTTTGAAGTATAGCAAATCAAGAAGGCTGTGCTAAACTTTAGAAGAACAGAAGAATCTCTCCACAAGGTAAAAAGTTTGAGTTGTTTTAATAAGCTTGCTAGACTCATATTAATTAGATTGCAAGCAGAACTGACTTGTGACATGGAAGAAAGAGGCTTCAGTAGTAGGAAATAAATTGTGGATATTAAGGTTGGCAGTTGTCTAGAAATCAAATAATTGTAAATTTGTTGTTTAATTTTTTGGATCTTCTACTATGTATATGCTTTGTAATTACTAGGAAATTTGAATTAGAGCAGCACGAGTTGCTAAGCACTAGTTTTCATTTATTTTATAACTTTTTCTAAAATTACTAAAAATATGTGAAGGTTAATTGATACTGCTTTATTATGTATATTTTCTTTAGTGATCTGTTGAAATGGTTATCATTCTTCATTTGAAGATAACAGCAAGGCATTGAGAGTGTAGTGAATTTTGAATTTATATAAATTTTTAATTGATAAGAGAAGACAATATTGAAGGTACTGAGAGAATCTAATGAAGATAATTAGTTGAGATTGATAATTAGTTGCTAATAAACTTGTCAGAGATCATGGGGCAGTAACAGTTTTTGTCCCTTAAAACAAAAAATTGATAGATCTGAAAACTTAGGAACTGCTTTCTTTCATTTTTATTTTGTTGAAATGCTTTTTGTATTGTAGATGAATAAATACATGTATCTAAGAGACAGCGGAAAATATCAGAAAGGCATTTGTTTAAAATAATTTTATTACTACTTTTTGACAATAACATGTTAAGGTCTTACAAAGACAGCTGTATTCATGATTTAAAAGTAGATTGACATTTGTAGTAAATCTGACAGGTTTCTAGGCATATATCCCTTGTTTTGGGATGAATTAATACTATATTAATATATTGATGAAAGTTTGAAGCCACAAAAAGAAAGTTGCTCATGAAGTAAAATTGATTAGAGGTACCTCAAATGTTTTGCTCTTATCCGGTAGGTATCTGTAGAACATTTGCATATGGAGAGTTGGCCAAGAGTATGAAAAGACTTATGAATTTTTCGACTTATGAATTTTCTTTCCTTTGATCATGCCCTCTGACTTGGGTGTTTACATACCTGTTGGCATGGAAACGTTGAGTAGAATTGACACTACTAATGTACCGAGGAAGAAGGATGAGTGAACTATATAATTGTTCTTTGAAGTAGATGATAATTGCTTCACTTGATAATGGCAGAAACTTTCCAAAAATATGACCATGTAAGGATCATTGAAAAGGTGCTCGTAGAACCACGTAATTCAGATAATGGAAAATCAGTGAAGGGGCTACTACTCTATGATCTGAATCGCACATTTCGTTGTTATCTTACTTTTACTAATCGCAAGGCATGTATATCACTTTGTTGCTTCTTTCCTAGAGCCATCAATTATGTGATACATGCAACAAACTATAAACTACTCATTACAAAAAACTTTCTTTGTTTCGTTACATTTCTCTTCATCATTTTCATTAATCCCGTCAGTTCTTGCCATTGTATTTTATGTCGTTGTTTAGTTGTTTTCATTTATATTATTGTGAAAAAATATAAATATGTTGCTAGAGTTCTTTTATAACAATAATTTTCAGAGTACAAATTTGTTAATCTTTATTTCAACTTTAAAAATTAGTAAGCTGTGGATTTATAGACACGAAAAACTGTAGAAATAGGGAGGTAAAATAAGCATTTAAAATTATAAAACTTAGCACTTAAAAATGTAAAATAGGCATTTAAATTAGTACTATACATTTTTCTTATCCTTATTACTTGTTTAGCAAGTTTCTGAAGGTAACATAATATAGTTACATTCATGAAATTTTTGTTTTCATCACTACTCTGACTAATTTTTGTAAAAATTCTTTCTATCATTGTCAGGGAAATTCAGCCAAAAAGGGCTGGATCACAGAAGCTACCTTTTAGCTTTTTATTAAATGCAAGCTGATACTTAAATGATGCATGTATGATCTTTTACCTTTAATTTAAAAATAATTGAAAACATTGTATGATTTTTTTCAAATGCAATGCATATCACTAATGGAGCTACAACAGTACGTACTTTCTTGCATTATTTCATTAAAAAATAAACTTTTGCAATTTTCAAAAAATTCAATGTTTAACGAAAATGAGATCTGTACCATTCTTTTAAGCATCCCTTGTTCTATCGGTAGAAGAAGAAAATATGAAGAAAATTGTATCAATTTTTGAGTATTATTTTTGTAATTTGAATTAATTTCAAGCAGAACTTACGCAAAAACCACTTTAAAAAATATAAATCACCATTTTTTAATATTCCTTTAATAAATTTCTCATATATAGCTTGTGATGCCTCAAAATGAGTATGTAACACAAAAGATTGCGTTTTCAATTGAAGGGAAAAAATAGGCAAATATCCACAGCTTACTGATAAGATACTGCGTACTTGTATAACTGCAGTTACTTTTAATATTTGATGATGAAGAAAGTTACCATCTTCTAATAAATAATCCTCCTTCCCAAAAACCTGCAATGACTGGACATCTGTTCAAAAATGTAATTGAAATCACTGGCTGGAAAATGTAAGATTAATTGATTGCTGCAAATAGGTCTTCAAACAAAGAAAAAACCAAATTTAATAGTTATTTTATAATTATACACATTCTTCCTTTTGTCTGAAAGCTTCCATAAATGTGTAATAATTGTTACACATTTGGGCTTGTGGATATTTCCTTTTGAATTTGCATTTGTGGCACATTGTCAACATTTGTTTTTCATCGGGGGGAGACTCAAATTTAATGTCTCTTTCTTCAGTCCCAACTGACCTTCCGTGTGATATCAAGCCAGCATGCCTCATAGGGTATTATCACAATATATATAATCAAAGTATTATTTGTTTAAAAATGTTATTAGAGAAGATAATTTTCTGGAGGTTGGTAATTATTATGAAATTACATTAAACCACTGAACTTTTGGTTTGCTGTGTGCTAAACAAAATTACAGAGCTGTTGATAACTTCTGTGCAATCTCCATTCTTCTGACAATCTCAAGATTTTCTTAGTCCAAGATTCAGCTCTTTAGACATTTATATTCCATTAATGTCATATAAATGGTACTTAATTTTCATGTGCTCATTGAAGTAATTGTAAATTAGGGTTGCATTTACCTGCCTTGACAGTTTTGACAGTCAGATTCATTTTAAACTGAAACTGAAAAGTTTTCTGTCTGTTCAATTCAACACAAATATCTAAGGCTTATTCATCTTCCACATCCTTTAATAGCCAATTTTAAAAGCATGGGACTCCGATTCCTTTGTTGTTCCATCATTGATAAGTTATGATTTGCACAACAGTACTAGAAATTTGTTATCCGCATTATTTCTTCTCTTACTGCTTTTGCAGAAATAATTATCTTTCAGGTGTTTTCATGTTGTAGTCCTTAATTCTTTGAAATGTGGTCAGTCTTCCTGTTTTTGTTTCATTGCTTGAATACATTTTTTTCATTTTGTTTCATTTTATTGCATATTCTGGCAATGTTAAGAATGGTATTGCATGATATCTGACCTGTTTCCATTTATTTATGATGCTCCCTTCATTTCTGTCTTCCAGTTGCAAAACATGAAATTTTAATCCCCTATGCAAAATTGATATTGTTAGTCACAAGAGTATTCATTCTTACAACCTGAAAAACAGAATCATTTTATGTGTTAGCTGTATATTGGTGAAGTTTGAGAGCAATTTTCATTTCATTGCAAATTGTAAAATTGATAATTGTACTTCAAAGAACTAATCTTATTATATTGATTTTTTCTTTAATCAGAACTCTTGAAAATTGTCACATTTGCAAATAATGAATTTTGTCACACAGAATTCCTATATTTGTTTGTAAATTTCAGACATGTTCTTGGCAGTTCTAATTAATTACTATAATCTATAATGGAAGGAAATAATAGAATAATTATCTTGTTTGCTTAGATACAACTTGTACCTAAACAAAACAAGAATTCCGTCTGTGATAATTGTTTGGTAACCTACAAACACATGCTTGACTGTTGTCAACATTGTTAGCACACATTATCTCTGAATTGTCCAAGTGGAAATAAGTCTTCTTTTCATGAGATAATTGCTACATGTTGAATATTTGAAATTACATCAATATCATGGCAGGACTGGCTTTACCTCTTGTAATTAGATATAAATAATTGAGAGATATGTGTGCGTGTGTGTTTTATTAACTGCGTAATTTTTGTTTTGTGCATATCTTGTGTCTCAAATATCTTGAAAGGAATTGCTGTAACAACTATATGTAGTTTGTAGTGTTATTACAAAAAGAAAGGTGTCTTTAAAATAAAGTTTAATAAGACAATGATGTAATGTGTAAAAATGTTCATGAAAATTTGTGTTTTATGTATTATATTCTAATGCAAAAAAGAATAATGTCGCTGATCTTTAAGTATAGTGTGTTTACCATTTTGACAACTATTCAATTAGGTTACATTTTTCAGAAATACTGTTTTCTGTTGTTCTTTTAATCCATGTTTACCTTTCGAATCGTCTTTCAACCTGTCAAATTCCTCTTCTTTTAGTAAATGAGCTCATGTATTGGTGCTTCAGTAGAATATAGTAATTTATTAAATAACATTCATATTATATAATGTTAATGTAAACTGAAAATAATTACAGAGAGGAAGATGATGTGTAAGGATATTAACTGATAATATCCATAACATTCTCCTGTTTGACCTTGCCTCTGTGTGGAAAAAGGGTATTTAGGATATATATGTTGACTGTTTGTTGGACTTCCTTATGAAATGTAGTCATTGTGAACAGCAGAGTACGTGAGTGTTCACCAAACTTTACTACCATTTTGGGTACAAATCTTCAAAAGTTGTACAAAAGAAACCATGATAAGAAGATTGCAATATAGATGGTCAATTCATAGATTACATCACATTGTGTGGTATTTCATGTCAGATTCAATGGTAAGAAATGTCTTCAGTGAATGATAAATATCCTTCACTACTTAAGACATTTTTATGGTTGTCTTAAATAAGATTAATTCTGAACATTTGCGTATATTGCTTTTACAAAAATGGCTTGTTCCTAAAAATCCAGAGACATTAGATGTAAATATTTTTATTTTCTTAACATATGGAAACATAACTTAACAAGATTAACACAATCTTAACAATCTTTTTTGTCTAAAAAAATAATGTTAGCCTGCCTTTATTCAAGATTCTTTTATGTGAAATAGTCAAGTCATTGGATCTGTGAAATACAAATTCTTCATCAATAGCAATCTGCTTCATTATAAAATAAGAATATAAAAAGGTTCGCTAATATCCTACTTTTTCCTTGGTTTGGCTTCATACTTTAACTTCGAAATCTTATTGCACGCTTTTGTTTCATATTTGCTACAGTCCTCATTCAGAGATTACTGATGGAAATTTTGAACTCTAATTTGATTTCTCTTACTGTTAACTTTTGTGTTTGTTTTTTTAATGTCAAATTTTCTTCAGATTACTCTATTTTAAACAATTCCTCCATGTCCAGAACCAGAGTTAAATTTACACACTCTGGATTTACAGATGATCATAGAAAAGTTATGACCTTAGTGTGTTTTATTATAACTTATTTATATATTTTCTAATATTAGGGTAGTTATGATTTTCAGTGTAATAATGTTTATATCTGTCATGCCTAATCCTAAGTTCAAGTTCAAGAAGAGACCTTAGTTTCCAATAATAACGAAAGTTTTGTTCCAGAGTCAGTATTAGAACATCTGTGGTGTAGTTCATTAATAGGCTTTACTTACATGTAACTATAAGCATGAGAACTTAAAAAGTTGAAAACATTTGAAGAACTGTTGCTACTTTTTATGCTGATTATATAGATGTTCTTAATTTACCATAAATGCTCTCTGAATCTCAATTGTTGCAAAGATAGATATAACTGACATAACAGTTGTATGTCCATTACAATTTTGCTTGAGGCTTCTAAGTGAAGGTGCGAGAAAATTTGCTCTTTAATGTTTTAAGAATATAGAACATTACACAAATAATAACCTATTTTGTACAAGTTAAAAATATTCTTAATATTTCAACCTCATTTAGTATCATTCAGTTATAGAAAGCTGTTATTATGGTAGCAGTTACATATTAATTATTATTATTATTATTATTATTATTATTATTATTAATTGAATTTTGTAAAGTAGAGCAGATGTACTCATTAAGTTAATTGAATTGCTTTTTCTAATTAAGTGCTCGTGAAGACTAACTCATTGGAACTATATACTTTGCTTATGGTATTTTTTAGTATTTGTGATTTTCTTCTTTTGGACTGGATAGGGCTATAAACAATTGAATTGAGATGCTAATGACAAAGAGAACGAACGGTAATGGAGATATGATGGTATAAGACGCAAGAAGAAAAGTGAGGGTTCTAAATTAAATTTGCAAAAAATATGTTTTGTCTACCTCAGATGTTTTATGGGAAAGATACAATCCCCAAAATCTTCAAGTGAAAAATAAACACATTCACTGCTATGATTATGGTCACTCTAACAGTATTGAATTTTAAACTTGATTTATATAGGTTTAATGTAAAAGTGTATTTTTGTGTGTTCGATGTTCTGTAAAGAATTTGTTTCTGTTTTAACTTTTGGAAATAATTTTATGAAAACATTTTTTATAAAATTAATTGAGAATTTTTGTGATATGTATTCAATTTTTTATCTTTGAGTTTTAGCAACATTTACTACTACCTTTTGAACAGAACCATTTAAGAGAATTCAAAAATATTGTTTCTCTTTGGAAGTTGTTGAAATCCTGTAGAAAAATTGGCTTACTTCTGAAATTGCTATGTTGCCGAACGCAATGTGTGGATTCTGTTATGAGCTTCTTTTGTAGTGTAAATATTTCTTTAATATGGATATTACGTTTGGTTGAGTTACCTTATTACAAGAGCTTCAATTTTTAGGATTTTCTCTATTTCATTTCTTGTTTCCAAAGTACAAAGGTATTGTGCATTTATTTGAATCATATTTGGAATCTGATAATTCATTTGTTCCCGAACCTTAGAATACCTCAATTAGTCTTGAGTACAGAACTCCAAAGGGCATTAAAAAAATTGTGTAATTTGTTATTTTATTGATTTCTTCAAATGTCATTAGCATGAGAAACAGGAATTAATATGTGTTGAGATTAATCCCTCTTGATATTCAACATATAACATGTTAGGGCTGACAGTTCACTAGGTAAAGACTTCTGATGGGACATAAATACAGAAGTGGCAAGCCTGGATATGCTCAAAAGGGTTGTAATTGGGGAAGCTGCAATTGTTCTCCCTATTGTGTACTCTTTCTTCTACGTTTTTGTAATTTTTGTATTGTTTTGTGAATTTGTATATCTTGTATTCAGTTGTAATCTTTTTTTTGGGGGGGGGTGTATTTAATTTTGGTTTGGATAGAACAATACATTCTTAAACTGTAGAATTTATTTAGTCATTCCTCCATACAATTATAGTTATCTAAAGGTAATATTTCAGTTTGAATTTGAGTGTAATTGTTTGAATTATGAAATAACAAGTCCTTGTGCATTTTGTCAATGGAAAGCCTAAAAAA
>BOPP01000059.1:4120606-4230382 GCA_017312745.1 Gryllus bimaculatus
AGAAAATCAAAAATGGATTTTCTTAAATGTAAAAATCCATGCCCAACCATTACACCTTTCCCTTCATTGAACCTCTCTTCAAGATATGAGAACTGTAATAATGACAAACACTACACTACAAGAAATGACAGCACTTGCTCCCTTGAATTATTTATAAAGAGTTGACATAGAAGCTTTTTCTTCCATAATTTCTAAAATGGGTAATATTTAAAGCTATCATCTGATTTCTTATGCATTGTTTATGAAATAATACTTAGTGAGAAACCAATGACTACATGACATTTTAGCAGCATTTACCAGTATTTGATAGAGCGACAGCACAATTATGAATAGTGAATTAATGTGTATTTTCTCCTTAGGTTTTATAAAAAATGAAATGGTTGAAGATGTCTGAAATACACATTAATTTATTCATTCACACCTACTGTCTCTGAATTGTCTGTCATGGTTAATTATAAAATTTGAATCGAGTGTATACATTCGTTTTTCACCCTTCATTTTAATTTTATTTTAAATTTGTTTCTACCTGCATGAACTACCACCATTTTGATTATGTATTGAATGCCAATAAAAGACTTCATTTTATAACATTTATTGTATCATACCTGTCATTTTATAAAATTGCTTAAAATTTTACAATTGTAAATACACTTTTTATAGCAGATTTGAAATGTTCATGTGTTATTTAAATGTCTGTTGTCAATACTATCAATACCGAAATTTTAAGTTGGCAGATTGACATTATTGTGTAGGCAATGTGTGTTCCCTTTCTCAAGAAGTGCATACTATATTACCGTAGAAGTTCATTGAAGTAATTGATAAGTATGAAAATATATTTGTTTCTTTGCCGTAATCTCTTGCACAAATTATTATGAAGCATTTCCCATGTTAGCTTTTATTGTTGTTATACCAGATTGACATTATGATGGCTATGTTTTGTATTATTAATAATGTG
Source organism: Gryllus bimaculatus (assembly GCA_017312745.1). NCBI lineage: Eukaryota > Metazoa > Arthropoda > Insecta > Orthoptera > Gryllidae > Gryllus > Gryllus bimaculatus. The sequence goes on from BOPP01000059.1 coordinate 4,121,562, forward strand.
TGGTGTGGAGATGGAGTGGTTAAATGTTTGTCAATTCTGTATTGTTATTTCTGTACCTTATATTTGTCATCAGCATCGTCATCAAAATCATCATATACTTGTATTTGTATTTAAATATGAGGGACCAATAATTTCTTTAATAAAAAACTTGACAAAAATTCTGTTTTTCCATTGCAAGAGAAAAAGATTATTATTCTTTCTTTATATAAATGGCCAAAAATTATGTTATCTTACTTCCAGGCATTGACAACTGCACTGTCAATTCCATTGATGTACAAAGGGCACCGCTGCTTTTTACTTTCTCATGTATGTATGTATATATGGAGTAATATACGTGGTATATACAAAGTAATGTAATGCTGCGGAAAATCTATTTCAACAGATATGCATGTTTTGGGGTCACCTGACACCGATTTTTTTTCCTAGTCGATCTTGCTCGACTCAAAGCACTACGGTTTTGAAAAACGTACTTTAAAATTTGAGGCTACATTTCATGAAGCCCCATGGAAATGTTCAAAATTTTTCAAATATGGCTCCAATTTTCTTGAAATATTTTTTTTATATTAGTTGTTTCATTAAGTTATGTACATTCTTTTGCAAATTTCAATAGCTTTCATGCAATATTGCGTGAAATATGTTCAATTAAAAAAAACATGATTTTTTCGAAAACTTTCGAAATATCCTTTGTGTAGATATTACCCCAATATTTAGTTTTCGCATCAGATATTCTATGATTTGTAATGAATATCTTCAAAAAATGAGTGAGTTGTGTTAATTCGAAGAAAAATTGTGATATAAATATTACACTGTGCTTGGTTTATAAAATTTTAGGTTCCGGAACCTAAAATTTTATAAACCAAGCATATCTGATGCGAAAACTAAATATTTTCCATATATATATATATAATATAAGCACAGTGTAAGCATATAATCATTATAACTTAATAATTATTTCCGATCGGAACATCGTTTCGTCGCGTTCCCCCAGAAATAAAGTCCCGGTACTACATACTCATTACTAGTGCGAGAAAGTGCGCGCTGTTTTAGTATCACAAGTTTAATTAAATTTCTTGAGTGAAATAGGAATAAGGCATAGGACTAATTTTCACCGTCAACTGGAATTGCGCAAATTTCAAAAGTTAGATTTTTTCAACGACTTTCTACAACTATAATATTGAAGGTATAGAATGTTTATTGAAATAAAATTTGTTCTGAACATTTAGATTATTCATTAACGTCATACATACTTTTTAACGAATTAGTAATTTCATACAATTTTGAGAAAAATGTGGGAGATTAGGAATGCGAATATTTGAATAATTTCTCAAAAACTTCTCCAAATTTTTTCTTTAAATTTCTGGTAGGAATAGTACTACATGTACTAAAAAATACGACATCAACGTCAATTTGTATTTTTTTTATATACACAAATGTAGTTTTGTAAATTTCTCTCACGTCGCTAATAGTTGCACTACCGGCTATTTATATACATTATTGCATTCATGAGTACTTGTACTTCAAATGATGTCTTATAAACTTTCTGGAAACCTTTTCTGTGAAAATAAACACGATAATCCGCATTTTCAAAAACGCTCAAATGTCATTTTCTTAAAAACGGCTCCAAATTTTTTCTTCAAACGTTGTGTACGGATATTGCTAAATGCACTGAACAAGATAACATAATGCTGGTTTTTTTGTTGTTGTTTTTTTTTCCAAAATTATGCAAATACATATTTTTTGAATACCTCATGCCCATAATAAGTACATTTCCAACGATTTGTGTACATTATTACATTTATGAATAAATGCTTCAAATTGTTCTCAATGAACTCTCTCGAGAATTCAAAAGTTATCTGTGAATAATATTTTTTAAATTTTGAATTTACAGTAAAACAAATGGCATTTCCTCAAAAACAGATAACAAATTTTTCAACGAAAATTTCCATATAGGGCGAGGATGTTCTATTAATATTCTTAGTCATATTTCAGGTCTACCATTACGAATGTGAAGAAAATGGAAAAAAATATAAAAAAAACTAGTACTTTGGGCGGCGATAGATGGGAGCTGGCAAGAGGATAGGGCAAGACCGAAAAGCTAGCCCAGACCAAGGAAATTTAAAATAAGTAAAAAAACTGACTAACACGAGAAAGTCTATGTATCACCACTAGTTTTTCAAAACGCCTGTCCATCTTTTGTCTGTGAACAATACTAGAGCCTACACTACGCATAGCACTTTTTCCAAAATTAATTTTCCTCTTGGCATGACTTTCGAGTACGTCTCGTAGAAGGCCCCAGTTATTGAATTACAGCGAAATATGACTAGTGATAACTGTCGCACTAGCCATAGTAATTCGCGCGATCACTTGCGACTCAGTTTCTAATCTACGTTGACTTCATGAATATCGCTGTAATCGATACTCTAAATGTTTATGCAAAGAACAACTGGAGAAAGGTTGACTAGAAGGGGATTTTTAAAGGATCCCGCCGCTTTGCCATTTATTAACCCAGAAATGAAAAGGAAGAGCGACAGCTAAGAGATTAAAGGAAGATGAGAAGGGACCGAGGGGTCAGCAGAGTCACTATAGAGCAACATAGGACGTTGAAGTCTCTGTGGACGTTAACAAAACAAGAGCGCTTGACAGTACTGCGTAAATTGTGCCCAGCAGGTGTGCCACATTAAAAAAAATGTGAATTTTTTAATTTAAGTCAAAAAAACAGTTAAAAACTTGTGTGACGTGTTAATGGGGGAAGTTAATTTGAAGTTACATTTATGTCCAGAAGCAAAACAAGGGGCCATCCCAGCTCATGGATAAGGGAAATTGGACGTAAACCTGATCGAGATCAGGGTCACTGACCGAGAAGCTGAAGAAAAACACTTTTTAGAGGTTTCAGTCCAGTAGGAGAGTGGGGGAGACAAATTGAGAAAATGTGGAAAAATGTACTTTGAGTGGCGACAGGAGGCAGCTGTGAAGGGGCCTAACTGAAAAGCTAATCCAAACAAAAGAAATTAGAAAACTAACTAGTTCGAGAAAGACAGTACCATTCTGTAGCACCACTAGTTTCCCCTCGTACGAATGCAACTGTAATGCTAAGTATTCCACTGTGTGAAAGGTGTATGCGAGTTCAGTTCATTTATCTCAACAGCCAACAGTTCCAACGTTGAAAGGAAACCGCTGTCCGCAAACGTCGCCACGTTTCTACCCAAACGCTGGGCGAAATGAATAATTTACGAGTCTGTGCGCCTTTTGTAGTCATATGGGAGAGCGTTTCGTTTTGTGGAAGTCAATGTGTTTCGTGGGTAAGTACATTAATTACCAATCACCGAGCACATGTATATCCAATGGCAAATTCACAAGGACTGGCGCAGTTAGAATGTTACGGTTCTCTGCTAATCGTCACCTCGTACTTCAAAGAGATGACTTTCTTTGCACTGTGCGCGAAAAAATGTGGAACTTTTGCAATTTTCGAAAATTTAGATATTTCAACGAAAATGAGACCTGCAACATTTTTAAAAGTCCTTTGGGCTATCCAAGGAAAAAGTTTGATCAATAAGTTTCGAGCCTGCCCTATCCGCCCATGTCGGATATTATAATCTCAGCCTGCGACGCCGGCGTCACCGGAACAGCAAAGATGTTTAAAATGTTGCTGAGGCTTCATGAAAAGTGCCAATATAACTCATAATATTCGTTTCAAACTTGCACGCTCGTCCAAATCGATCGCAAAATATACATTTTGAAGCAAATCGACTAAATCCTACTCGTTTATGCGCTAGCAATAAATCCTAAATACGGTATCAAAAGACACATAAACTGTGGAATCTGGCTGCACAAAGTAGAGGAAGTAATTTACTGCTGTGGGAACAATATTTATCAACTTTATCTATACCAGGGTTGCACAATACGGGTTTTTCATTCGAAAAAGTCGCCAATTTCTGCCGCAGCATTACAATACGTTTTTGTCAGTTTTAGTACGTTTCGCGCAATATTGCAAGCAATACGTGCAATATTAATAAATTTCTCGAAAACGGCTTCAAATAGTTTCTTTAAACGTTTGGTAGGGATAGTGCTCAATGTACTCTATAAGATGACATAGACGACATATTGCTTTATTCTCTTGTTTTTTTTTAAAAAACTACAAATGTAATTTTTTGAGTAGCCTCTCACGTCATTAATATTAACATTTGCGGAGATTTCTTCGTATGATTGCATTCACTAGTATATCTCCTTTAATGATGTCTTATAAAGTTTCTCGAAAACTCAAAACTTTTCTATGAAAAGCTCAAATTTCCGCAAACGTTCAATCGCCATTCTCTCAAAATTTGTTGCATTTTTTTTCGAACATCTCGTACGGATAGTGCTAATTGCACTGTTTAATAAGACATCATGTGTAATTTTTGTGTCATGTGATTCTTTTGAAATATCTTTCACCTGTTAATATGCACACTTCTATCGATTTGTATACAATGACGATGCCCTTTCTCTCAACTTATTTTTACTCCTAATTTAATTATTTATTTGTCTAGCTCTATTGTATTGTAATGATTGAGCGGTACTGTACTTATACTCTCAGGGCTGCATCTACTTTGTTCTTGCGGGCTGAAAATTGACCGCTCATACGAGACTTCGGCAGGAGAATATTTTTATTTATGATGGGAACTTAACTCGACTTAACTTGTTGACATAAGTCCAGACATCCCGCGACCTAGTATTGACGTCTACTTCAATGCATTCTGAAATTTTAAAAGATTTTTGTTGCCCACGGAATACATCCGGCTCCGAACAAATCACATCATGTTCTCAGTGTCTACTCAGCATCTACTCTGTAACCGTTCATCCTCCTACAGCTTAGTTTGTTTCTCATTGTTATTTGCCATATCGATGCTATTGTATTTACGTCTCTCTTGCACATCTGTGTTTACTTGTCTTAATAACAATACCTTCTATACATAATTTCTAAAGTAAAAATATTTTTTGTATTATTCAAAATGCCAAGCCCAAATGAATTCTATTCACATATTCTCTACTCTCGAGTCCCCAATGTCTCACAATTATTTTTATTTCATTGTATTTGCCCATTCTACCCATGATATTTCGTCAACGTTATTTTAATTTTGTTTTCAATATATCTTGAAATGTATTTTGACCCCTCTTAATACATTATTGTATTTTGCGTGTGGAAGTACTTCAAATACCTAAAAACGAGATTTTTCGAATAAAAAATATTCCCGTGGAAAAAAGGTTAAAATTTCGCATTTACACTAGAGCTTAAACAATTTTTTCTTAAAAAGGCTCAAAATTTTCAACGAAAATTTCCATATGGGACGAGGTTTAATTCTTTAATATTGTAAAAAATATTTCGGTTCTTATTTATTTCCGTCAAAAACAGTTAAAAACTGTGTGACGTGCTATGGGGAGTAGTTAATTTGAAGTTACATTGATGTCCAGAAGCAAAAAAAGGGGCCATCTTAGCATTTGCTCGAGGATCAGGGAAACTGGACGAAAACCTGATCGAGATGGAGGTCATTGACCCAGAAGCTGAAGTTCAATACTTGTTATAGGTTCTTTACAATAGCACAATCCAAATGGTATATAATACATTAAATGTCATTGTTAAAATTAATATAACTTTTCTTTTGGATGCTCGGTATAGTGTCTGTTTAGAAACAGTTGTGCAGCAGAAAATATTTTACTTGGGACTTATGCTTTTGTATTGTGGGGGGTCCCCGCAGGTGGGCCAATTCGGGTCATTAGCGGGCTGTCGGGCCAGAGGCCAGGGCAATTTATATCTTGTTTCTGGTAATATTATGTACATAATCAGAAAAAATAAAATACTAGTGTAGATTTTTTGTGTGCTGTGGTTTACCTTTTATTACTCATATAATAAGAACAATTACCTAATACACACAATTAAGAACTACATAAAATTATATAGGCAAATATAAATCGTATAAAACTCAAATATAGACATCACTTTCTTAGTAGAAAATGAAATGTAGATTTTTTCATCCATAAGTAAAAATTAGGATTGGCTAATGGAGTGAATCATAAGGCCTCCCACCACTCGCCACACGAAGACCGTTGGAAGTCTCAAGGAATTTTTTTTATTTAAAAACTATAAACCTTCTGTCACAGTTTAAATTCTGTGGCAATGTTCACTGTCACATTTCTGTGACAAACCAAGAACTTGGCGTAGAACGCTTATAAGCTGTATTCTCCGTTACTAAATTAATATGTGATCCGTAAGTCTGGTCAGGAGTCGGTAAGAGGACCGCCAAGTAGCATCTCCGCGTACGCGCCTCTCTCTCTCTTGTGTGCTCCTGGGCCATTACCCAGCGGCTAGAATTGTAAAGGATTTAGGACACTTCACAGGGGTTCGACTAGCCCTTGTGAAGCAGCCTAACTCGTTTTGTCGGAACGAATTTCACGCGAGATTGACTAGGAATCGAACCCGGCCCTACTTGTGAAAGAAGAGCGACTTCGCTCTGAGCCACGAGGGTTAATCTGGCTCTGTAGACAGTGTTATCATCGCACGTTTTCTTGAGCCCTCGTTTCGCTAAATGCGAGAGTGGGAGGGTTGTTTGTTTCGGTAACAGGACTGTTATAACAAATCTATAGCTTGTTTTTGTAAAATAGTTTCTAACATTTCAAATTCACACTGAGGGGAAATTTCTGACAACAGCCTCATAGCGCTTTATGTAAATTTGAATTAAGCCGTTGCTTCTTAGTCTTAGTTGGTGCCAATTTTTCGCCGAGGATAGAAGCTAATTCGTCAGTGGTGCAACTAGGGTTTATTCTTACCCAGTCTGTGGTTTCCGATTGTTCTGCGTACAAATAATAAAATATAAATCGTATTCTACATATTATGCTTATCCGATATGACAATAGGAATTCATAAAATTTCCGTTTGCGCTGCATTCTTGTGTGATGTGATTTCAACGTGTATTTGTAATCATTCTGTTAAAATCGGAAGAAAAATTATACGTTAAAAATTGATAATTTTATTTTTAAATTCCATTTTTGTGTTTTCTTTTTTGTTTTTGTGCATTCTTAAATAGAAATAAAATACATTAACAATCATACATAATTTTCTGAATATTTTCTAACAATAAAAATCTATGGGGTTCACGAAACCCCAGTGTGCAGTTAATGTAACAAAAAATAGTTTTCAGTTGCAGTTAATTCAACTAATAGCTCAGTCAAATTATATCAAAAACTGGCGATCGAAGGAAAAAAGATCCCATAGTTTTGAAATTTGGCATGATTATTGAAGTGTGGGGGTGAGCCGGAGACGGGAAAGCCATTTCAAGGTGCTTTTTTTTTTCTTTCTTTCTTTCTTTCTTTCTTACATGGAACGTTGCATTTACGACGTTTTTTGCATTTCTCTACAACTAATCAATCCCATTATAAAAATGATGATATGACAACTTCAATGCGCGGAAGTAATTATATTTTTGTTCAACATTTATGAACCGTTGCATGCATATTTGCGGGGGAAAAAAAAGAGAGAGAGAGAAACAGGAACATTTTACATTTTTACAAATCGTATTTTGTGTATAGATTTATGAGTATTCGTGGTCATTGAGGTCCTAGATTACCTCGGGTATGAAATCTGATAATTAAGGGGCAGATCCAGAAACTAATTTTGAAAGGGGAAAATGAAAATGTTTTCTTCAAATATATGTGTTATATATTTTGTAAAACGTCGCAGGCTACACTCAGATCATGCTGCGATACTTTATTCGTTTTAATGATAATCCGAAAATAGTTTTGTTTGAAAGTTTCGTGACAAGTTAAAATTAATAGTTCCTGAAAAAATTTAGGGGAGGGGGAATTTCTCTCATCCCCCCTCTTGGATCCGCGCCTGGATAATCCATAATTTATTTGATAAGGATCGAGTACAAATATTTAGTAAAGACTTGTGTACCTTACTAACATACAAATTACATAAAACAATACTAACAGAATAATCACGTTTACCGTCAATACAACTAGATGCGTACGAAATGAGTACTGGCTCACCCGCAAAACTTTTATCCGGACTCCATCATAAAATGAATCCTTAATCGCTTTTATCCGGGCCTCTTCTTTAAAAAAATATCCACAATATTAATTTTTCTTTAAACGCGCCCACAATACTTTAGAAATGCATAATCTCATTAACTGGAGCATTAAAAAAAGGCGGTACAAGCCAAGACGATGCTATCAACCCCTAATTTAACTACGTTTTTATTGTAAAGCGTTGTCGGCAACAGAGAGTATATATCCGTCGGCGGCAACGCTCTCGTCTGAGCGTTATCACATAACATGGCAATCTTCAAACCTAAACCAGAGAGTATATATCCTAAACCTAAACAACCTAAATACCCAACGACTAAACGACCTACGAACAACCAACGAAAGAGTTTGTGTGTCGTGTTTATTGTTAACAATGGTATAGTGCTTGTACTCAATAATGGAAAAATAGGCCTTTAATTATTTAATTTTATGAAATTAAGACTGTAATAAAACCTCAATGAATTGCTTACCTTTATTGATTTAGAAACGGTTACGTAAACTACCGAAATGGACAAAAATCGTTCTTCTGGAAGATGTTTTTAAACTTTTAATGCATCAACTATCGCAAAGTATCAAGTGAGTAATATTTCTTACAACCGCAACATTCAGCCTAAAAATAGCCCTCCCCCCCTGTCCCTTAATACGTGGGCCCGAACGTTACGCCACTGGTGCTAACTAAAACTTGAGTGTCAATGACGAATGATACGAACGTCCAATAATTAGTAAATTATGTGAAGCCCCAACATCCCTAAAATCACTAACGGCTTCGACAGTTTTGCAATGAGTTATGTTTTTCTAATGACTGCCTCAGTCGAGACATTTGTATTATTTTATGTAATTTGCATGTTGACAATGTACACAATTCTCTACCAAATATTTGTACCTCTACCAACATGCCAAGTTTCAAAACTCCAGGATTTTTCTCACTCAATATGTCTGATTTGACTGGATTTTTGAAGTTCATATGTACAAAATTTAACAAAGTCGAAAAAAAACTGTAGATAAAAAACAAATAGACTTTCTTTATATAATAGAAAATAATAATTTGGAAAGGGTAGGCCAAGTTATTCAGAACACTTTTTATCAGTGAAAACCGGATTGAAATCGGATACTTGATACTTTGTACTGTGAAGAGACCGAAAACATGAAAAAATGAATTATTCTTTAAACCATCTTGTCATGTGAGATTATTAGACATGTAAATTGTCTTAAGAGATTATAAAAGAAGAGTTATTTTGAAATTAAAGATACTAATTTTATTTATATAAATCATACGTGCGACATCATATTCTATACGATTATTTTTTATGTAATATGCATTTGATTATTTGTACTAGTATTCCATTGAAATACAAATAATATATACTATAAAATATTACCTCATTTGGACGAATTTCTACTGTTGACTCATATCTTATTTGCGCATGCGTAAATCGCACATGTATAACTAAATTCGCGCCTTTTTCGCCATTCCCATGTTTTCTTATATCTTTAATATTTGTAGTGTATTATTTAATAAAGTGTTGCTATAAAATTTGGATTTTTTTCGGTTGAATAAATGAAATTGTAAATTTATTTATCGCGCTAACCCTGAAGGTATAGTGCATGTGCGCGGGAAACACTTCTTAGCGATTTGTGATTGGATAAGAAACGGATGCACCACAGGAGTTCTAAAGTGATGGACGGGGGTTGCAGCGTGGACGAATCGTTCCATGGAGAATCTTGTTCCATGGTGTAGTGCAAGGGAAGCTGCGAGAACAGATCGAGTGTTGTTGGCTTTGTAATCCTGTTGATAACTTTTTGATAGTGGAAGCGGTACGTGGATGTTAGTATAAGTATGAGAATTTTTTTAGCGAGACTAGTGTGAATGCATAAACCCTTGAAAAACAATATTATCCCGAGTGAGTATATTGCTTTCAGATTTTATATATTATTTCAAACATTGATGGTAACTACTGTGCATTCTTTCCAATATTATTACAACATTTAGATGACAGCCGTGCCTTTGTTGTGACGTTTGTGAATTTTCGCAGTAGTTTCTCCTGCGTTCATGTTACTTCGCCTTAATTGTGGTTCCATAAAGCACAAATCTGTGGCAGTAGCCGAAACTGAAATTGTGAACTCTGATGAGATAGAGTTCCACGTGCAGTCGAGTCTAGTAGATGTTGCAGAATCGGAAAAGTGGCAATATCTGAACTTGCAACGAAAGTATTTCATGATGGAAATGGTTATAATATTGTCCGACGTTTTTTTTTAAATCAGATGTATCTTAACACCGTTATTTTTTTAAGTAAATTGAACTCTATGATCTTGTGCGATTTATATATTCAGTGCTGTTTCACCGTTACGAGAATACTAGTGAATTTGGAAAGTAAATTTTGCTACAAAACTTACTCAACAGCGGCATTTTAAATTTGAAATTAAAGAAATTCTTCGTGAATTATACGGTAACATGAAATAGGACAGCTTTCTTTGCTACTTTGGTACTCCAGATGTGTAATTGGCGTTATACCAGTATTAATCCTCGTTGCAATTTACCTTGGTAGAAAATTCCATCTCTGTAGAACAGTGGTAATAGTTATAATCCATGCTGAGGTGTTTGTTTTTTGTGTGTGTAGAGATACAACATTAGACCATAATGTCATTTGGATGTGTAAATTTGACAGTTTGCTAATATTTCAGGAATAAAAATGTCCCGGTCGTCGTACAAGCCAATGGATAAACATTGGGATCCAATGCAAGAAGCATACAGAGATCCTCATTTCAATTCGTACAAAGATGGGCCAGGAGCCAACCTGGATTTAGACAAACAACCCTGTTCCTTAGGGTTTGTAAATTTCTCCCTAATAGTTATATTAATTTTATTACAGTGTATGTGTAATGTGAAATTTCCTCTTGTTCCAGGACATCGAAGGAGAAAACTATGTTTAAATTATATGTAGGAAATGTGCCAACAGACATTGATAAGGTTTGTAAGCTAGATAGATAATTTGATTTCTAGATTATTTTGTTAAGTGATTCTATGATTAATACCATTGATCCATGGAGAATGCGTGGGAAGGGCTTATCCTGATATAAGATGTGACCCTATTTATCATGAACATTTATCAAACTAAATTATTCCTCACTAATCAAAAATGAATTGCGGAAATCAATTGAATATTAACTAATTATTTTACTTTCTTCCAATATGTAATCCATTTCTTGTCATATTTTTTTTACTTCTCGCAAGCCTTTCTAGTGTATGGTCAGGTCCTTTTAATTTCTGCCAAGAAAATAAAGTTGCTTGAGCGATGTCAAAAATTCCAGCCCAAAGTATTTTAATCCTGTAATGTTTGTTTAGTTGTCAGCTTTTGTTCTGGGTCCTGCATGCATATGATATGAATAATTATTTATAGTTTCAGGCAATTGCCCTATTCAATACGAAATATAAAAGTTTTATTGCAATTAATTTTTTTGGGGTTAATAGTTGCTTGCAATTTGAACTCGCTCTCTAAAGGTCGTAAGTCAATCTTGAACCCATTTGTCAAAGAACACATGTACAACAGGTTCATTGTAAGAAAGGTTTATTCTTGATAAATGCAAAGATCTTGCGGTCATGGTTTTGTAAACTAATCAAAGGAATTTTCCAACACTGTCAATGTTATTATTGCATAGGTTATACAAGAATAATAAATCATACATTTTGTGAGAATTAAGTGTGCTAATATTAGTTAAGCAGGGAGAGGGAGAAGTCATTTTTCTCGAAAAATGAAAACTTGGATTGTACAGAAACTTATTAATATAGTCAGATTTGGTCCTTAAGTTTGTGGAAAAAAAATTACAAAATTAATTGCAAAATTTCCAATCTATGCACCAGACAAAAAAGTTTTTGATTAACTCTTAACATTTTTTCTTCAAATGTTTGCACTTGATGTGGTTTGATTACTTGTGAAATAGCCTATGAAATAAAAAAAGTTATTAGCATACCTCTTGCATGTTATACTCCGCTTAGATCGGTAAGTTCCTTCAAGATTAAAGAGTTGGCAGAAGATAATTTTTAAACCTTTATGAATATGATGGAAGAAAAATATATTTTAAAAAGTTAGTTTTGCAATATGGCAAGTTATTGACTAGTGAAGGTTGTAAGCCAAGAGGAGGCAAATGATCCCAAGCAATCTTTTTAAATTGCATTTTGTCATTTATGATAACTAAAAGGGTTTGAGAGAGCTTAAGTCATTTCATAGCATTTACCACAATTTTGATTAATGTTTGCAGTAACCTTGTTTATTAAAAATTAGTCTAAATAGTCTTTAGAACAGCTAGACCAATACCACATTTTTGCGACTATTGAAATATTACAATCTGGATGTGTTTCAGCCATGTCATGTTTGTGCCTCTGGAAACAAAATTAAATTTTGACATCAAATGGAAAAGTAATGAAGTTAGATTTGAATTCCTTCTAGTTTAGATAAGTTAATTATGTGTATAAATATCGTTTTCTGTGTGAAGTGATGTTGGCTCCCAAGCCCTTAAATTAATACAATTTTTTTCTAAAATTGTCATTTCAAGAAACAACACTTAAAATGTTTTCTTATTTTGCAGGATGGGATAGAAAATATTTTCAGAACTGTTGGAGAGCCAATTGATGTTATGCGTGCTCATCCGCCGAACAATTTTGCGTTTGTGACCTTCCGCACTCTTGGGTATCTATTATTTTTCATTTCTGAAGTGGTTATTTTTTTAGTAAGAAAATGTGGAAACAGAGGTTGTGCGTTTTGTGTATGGACTCTGAAACATTAAAATTTTCACGATATATTATAAACAGTGTTAGTGAATCAGATGGTAATGGGAAAGATTTTTAAAATAGCCATGATTTCTTGTGGATATTTGTCTTACAATATTTTGTTGATATGTATTGCCAAATGTTACTCATTTTGGCAGAAGGATTTACTGAAATTCTTGAATGTATTTTTTGGCCTTAACGCCAGTTTAGAAAAGAAGTGAAAATAATTTATAGTTAGGCAAGTGATTTGGTAACCCTTCAGCACACACGGTCAATCATCTCAGATGAAAGTGTTGTTCTTTTGTTGATAACACATCATTACAAATTTTTCAGAAGATAATTCTCCTCAGAACCTCTTTTTCTTGTTCTCACAAGCCATAGCTTACTGTTTGCACCGATAAGCTACATGCTGATGTCACCAAAGTAGTCTCAATTGAAACGTGTGCAGCGCAGCATCTTTAAGATTGGCATGTGTAGTGAAGTGACCACTGAGATTCAGTGGGAATGTAATGGCGAATAAGACAGTGTTGGATTTACACAACACTGAATGTTTAGGTTTATAGCTACCACTTATTATTTGTGCCTCGTGTTCACTTTAAAAAATGTACATTATAAATCGTAATATTTTCTAATATAGTGCTTCTTCTTATTGTTAAATATTGTACAGTAAATCAGTAAAGTATTAAAATTTGGGGGGTCAAGAAACATGTTCAATGTGTTTTTGTACCTAAAACATATATTATTGTTTGTAAAGCAAGAATAGCAAACGGTCAAACAATGCATCTGAGATACAGTGTGTGTACCTTAGTAATATTTGGTAATGTGTGTGCTGTTGTGTTAAATACAGTGGATGCTGCTTATTTTAATCTCTGAAACTTGGATAATATCATTAGCTGATTGATGATAATAGACGATAAATTCTAATTAATTATTATCCAATGACAAAGCTACTTCGAAAATATGCTACAGGATAAAACCTTCAATCATTATTTCTAATTTTTTAAAATTTAATTTATTCATTTATACTGAAGCATTCCCTTTAGAATACATCATAATATACAAGATATGTGAATATGTGAAATAAGAGGCAATTTAAAACTAAACACAAACATTCAGAACACATGAAACACAGATCAGAAAAGTACATAGTATCAAAATACAAAGTTTACATAGAAAGAAATGTACAATACATAATGTTCACATACAAAGAAATACATAGTATCAAAATACAATGAAAAGTGCCTTTTAGATGAATAATTGACAAACAAATACAACCAAATAATAGCACGTACTACTAAAAATTAGTATGATTAAATTATCAGCAAATATATCCAAGAGCATATGAGATTTGATACAAAAGTCAGATCTTTGTTTAAGTGCACTTTAAATTTTGGTATTTATATTTTATGTATTTAAAGGATATAATTAAATAGTTCACAGACAGTAAAGTCTACTTTTCAAGTGATTCATAAAAATCATAACATTGCAAATATTATCCTTTCAGATATTGGCAGTCTTTTTAAGGTGTCCTTCTTTCCCACACTAATTCTAGAAAGCTTTTTGGCGAATAGACAATGGTTTTGAGTGAAGTCCAGATGCTCTTTAAGAGATGAAGGACAGCAGGTCAGAGCAATTTATCCCTTCATGGATGAGTTTGTATACAGTCAAAGATCCCTCCTATTATCCATTGATATCAATCTATTACTCGCAATGTTTCTATAAATCAACTGAGCTGTGTCACCATAAGTGAACAACACATCACAAATTTCTATTCTGTCTCGTTTCAGCCATTGAAGGAGGTCGAGAGGATTCTATTGTATGGTCATAATTTTGTTTCCTACACATTCCTGCTGCCACTCGGTAGTATGTAGCAGGTTTCACATATGCAGTCTTGTATTAGTCCAGCACATGTTCTCATCCACGGGCATCCATCCCTGAAATTCATTTTCCATTGTTCAGTTGGCGAGTGCACAGGATTTCTTCATGTGAGAATCAAATATCTGCTTTAGGTACTTTACAAGTCACGCCCCAGGAGGGCTGAAAACTATGTAATTGAAATGGGTTCAAAACAATGTTAACATACAATGAATTCTGATCACAATAAACAGTGTTTACATAATGTCAGTCCAGAATGGATATCATAAGAATGATGGCAATAACTACTGTGATTACAATAAGCGGCATCTATTGTATTTCTTGCATCTGTCTGAAAATTAGTTTCGCAAAAAGTCATATTATTTGAGCTCAGTCAATTTAAAATTAGCTAAGCATGCATCAGTTGCATGTAATTATTTGTTAGATACGCAAAGGTTCACTGGAAAATGATTTTTGTTAAACCCATTCCCTCCCATATTTCAAAGCTTTACAATCCCAAGACTTACCCTACAATTTATTGTAGCCCACCTTGCTGCTTTGATTTATTTTATTGAAATTATATACTATAGTTCAGTGGTACAGATTTCATAGAAAGTCTCGAGAGATTATATAAGCATGTTTGCATTGTTATGCACTTAGTTTTAGCAGAGGACAATAAAATATAAAAACATTCTTCAGCAGAGTTTTTTGTACTATTACATAAAGGCTTGACAAGTACACTTAAGAGTTACTTAATAATAATAATTTATTCAGGTTGTTTAAACAGATACAAAAATTTATATATAAACATATAATACATATAATTTCGCATATCGCTGAGGCTAAAAGCCTGTGTGCAAACCTGTAATCGCAATGTAGTTATTTCATATCTCACAATTGGTAGATGTATTTTTATTTATTTATTTTTTGATTGGAATTCCACCATACAAGGATAATTGAAGAAAAGATATAAAAAATATAGTAAAGTTAAAAAAAAGAGTATTAAATGTGTTGTAATTTTATATAATGGTATTAATGAACATACAGTAGGAAAGATGTAAATGCAGATTACATAATATATTTATAATTTTTCAAGATTAAAATACAATGAACGTTATATATACACGTAGATGCTTCATCTGACAATAGTTTTCAAAGATTTATTATCTAAGTTTATTAGCCACTGTCTAATTAGCTTTTTGTTTTTTATATTTAATAATTTGAGATCTCTGCCAAGTATATTGAAAACTCTATAGCTCACGTAAACATAATTTCGAGAGCCAATGTCCGTGTTTACAATCAGAGAATGTATTGTAGTTATTCTTTTAATATTTTGTTCACGCTCTTACGTATTTTGCATGTAATTGAACATTTCCATTAGAGCCTTTTCCAAGAAATATTTTTTGATAATAATTATATTATGTTCCCTATATAAGACTTCAGAGGAAGATGATCTATCTTTTTTGAAAATCAATTTAATAATCCTTTTTTGTGTATCACTCGGAGGTTTAATAGAATTTTCATATGCTCCCCCCATGCAATTATACCGTACGTTGCCAGAGACCAGAAGAATGCATAGTACATCATTAATAAATGATTTGTATTAAATATTTTAGAAAGTTTGTAAAAAGTAATTATAAGATATAATTTATTCGCGATTTTTTATATGTATTGTCCCCATTTCAAATTGCAATCAATGTATATATCCAGGTATTTCGCAAGTGAAGCTTTCTCTCTCTCTTGACAGTTACATTGAATAGTGTTACAATTATCTTCATGTAGTTTTAAATTACACTGATATGGAACACTATCCAAATAACTTCCATAAGTTGTAAAGACAGTTTTCTGTATATTAAAGCTAAGATAATTGTTCTGTAGCCATTTATCAATTAGATTTAATTTTATTTCTGCTTTACATAAAACCTCTTTCCACGAATCAGCTTTAACAATAATACTAGTGTCGTCGGCAAAGGACACTAATTCCCCTCTTGGTAATACCTCAAACACGCTATTTATATATATTATGAATAATAGTGGTCCCAATATTGTCCCCTGTGGAACACCACAAGTAACTGATGGAACAGTACTTGTTATAATTTATTTTTGTGCGAACTGTTTTAATTTATTGCTATGATTTATTTGAATGAATAACGGATATTATAATTTATACACATGTGTATTAATAAGCTGCGGATTTATGTGCACAAAAAAACTAGAAATAGGTAGGCAAAATGAGCATTTAAATTGGCACTACAAATGTTTCTTATCCATATTTATGTACTCGTTTAGCAAGTTTCTGAAGGTAACAATATAATTATATTTATTACAATAACTATTCTGACAAATCCTAGTAGAAAACCTTTCTATCGTCAGGGAAATTTGGACAAAAAAGGCTGAATATCAGTAGCTACCTTTTTTATTTTTTCACTAAATGCAAGCTAATACTGAAGTGCTGCACACATCTTTTTTCTCACCTTTAATTTAAACATGATTAAAAACATTGTATGATTTTTTCTTTCTTTTTTCTTTTATTCTTTTCCTTTTCTTTTCTTCTTCCTTTCAATCACCATGCATAACACAAATGCAACTAATGGAATTACATCACATACTTCCTCACATTATTTTTTTTTAATATGACCGTTAGCAATTTTGAAAAATTTGTAGGATTTGCTGAAAGAGACCTGCACTGTTTTACGTGTCCCTTGTTCTATTTGTAGAAAAAATGAGGAAAACTGTAGCAGTTTTTGATAATTATTTTTGTAATTCGAATTCATTTCAAGCAGAAATTGTGCAAAAAGCTCACTTTCTTTAAATCTGATTTTTTAAAACAAAAATCGTCGTATACAATATTGTACTTTTGCAACACCAATGTTTTGCCATTTTCAAAAATAGAGAGAGTTTGCAAAAAATTGGCACCCATTTTTATATCTCTTTGATACAAGGAAAAAATTTAGAGGAGGGAAATGTTGGGAAGAAAAAAGAAAAAACCACCACCACATCCACTAATACCAGTGATTTTTGCACATTTCATAATACATTTTCCTGTTTTGTTGGCAGTACAATAGAACAGATTTATTGAAAGTTTGTAGATTCTCTGTAAGATAAAAATGAAAAAATGTAAATTTTTTAAAAAAATGTTGACAATATTTTTTGGAAAATAAAAATGGGAATAGGCAACATTGAGGCATTTATACACAAAGTACATATTTATAGGCATTATTAAATTCACTTATAACGCTCGTAATGCCTCAAAATTAATAAGTAACGCAAAAGATTAGGTTTTCCACTAAAGGAAAAAAATAGGTAGATATCCGCAGCTTATGTATTACATACATTATTACACTACATTGACTATTAATAAATCTAAATAATTCACTGTAATTGCAAACATAATTACTATAATTGTGCTAATGATATATTAGATTCTAGTGGCATAATTACTAAGTAGAAGCTTAGCTCTTATAGTTGGTTGCTTAGGGTTGGAAATAGTATCTAAGAATGAACATTGCAGTTGCTGTTAGCTGTTTTGAATCAAAGAGCTACCAACACTTTAATAATCTTCCTTTTACCAGGGAAGCTGAAGAAGCAAGAAGGCAATATGATCGTCGTCCTCCTATGAACTTGAAAATAGAGTATGCTAGAAGTCGTGATGAGCCTGTGAAAAAGAGGCTAACAGACAATTTTGAATTGTCTGGAGTGACAGAAAATCGGGCTCTTAGAAAACCTGTTGAAAACTCAAAACCAAGGTAATTAATAATGCTACATTTTGGAAAAATTTGCCTAGAACTGTTTTATTTTCTCGTCAATTTTTTGTTAACTATTTAAAACATATTTAAAAGTTCAGAGGTTGAAATTATTTGGATTGCTGCATGATGTGTTTATTACTATTTCCAAACTAATATTGAATTGATATAAGTGAATGAACGTGACTATGTTACTGCTAGATTAGAGAAAGTAAAGGTAAGAATTTTTTTGTAAATACCGAAGTGTTATTGGGAATGATACTAGTAATTTATTTTGTTACATATTGGTTTTACAAAGGTAAATTGTATACTTATTTTTGTTGGTAATGTGTGTATTTATAGGTATCGAGGCCCTGTCTGGGAAATGACGCTGTAAGTGACAATATGTTCATAATTTGTGACCTCTGCATGTTCTTTTCAGTGCAATTTATTCCTCTGGTGCTTGAAATACCTTCCAGGGAAGACTCTTCAATATTGCTTAAAGTGAGAAATGTCGGGATGTAGCAGTCTTGTTATGCTTATACCTTTGCTTGTGCTTTACAGAAGTGATACTGATGGTTTTAATAAAATGCGTACAAATCTATCCATTGGAGGGGGGGGGGTATTTGGATTTGCTACCCAATTGCTTTGAATGCGAAGGGTGATTATCCTTTTCAATAGCTTCTTTATGGCTGGTCTTTTCTTAGCTCACATGCTCATAAATTCTTCTTATTCTTTCTTTTTTTTAGGAAATCATGTTGCTCACTTGTGTTTGTTTGCTTCAAAGGAACAAACTATTTGTTTATTTATCCCCTATTTATGCTTATTTATTTGTAAATTATTTAATATAATGCTCTATTTGCAATGTTTTAAGTTTGCATATCATAAAATAAACTGAACCACCAAAAGTCACTAAATTTAGATTTTGAAAAGCAATGTATTTAAAATAAAAGATTTGGATTTGCAGGGTTATTGTGCACCTGGGTGCATATGTATAATCAAACTAGATGTGTGTGTGCGGGCGTGTATGAAAGGTCAATGATCCCCATCTCAGTCAGGTTTTTGTCCAGTTTCTGTGATCCTGGTACAAATGCTGAGATGGCCCCTTGCTTCTGGACATAAATGTAACTTCAGTTGAACTTCTCCCCATAGCACATCACACAAAAATAAAATTTATTTTAAAATGAGAAAGTGTGAGATTGTGGAGGAGGAGGATGTAAAATATACAATT
Organism: Gryllus bimaculatus; assembly: GCA_017312745.1. Taxonomy (NCBI): domain Eukaryota; kingdom Metazoa; phylum Arthropoda; class Insecta; order Orthoptera; family Gryllidae; genus Gryllus; species Gryllus bimaculatus. The sequence continues at coordinate 4,141,189 of BOPP01000059.1, forward strand.
GTGACCTCTCTTAGGCCTGTGTCACATAAGCATTGTGTTGACTCGTGTCGCTGAATGCTGAAGCTGCACCAATGCCTGTGCAGTCACATAATGTATGTCGTGGATTAAAACTATATTATGTCATACGGCACATAAGAACTCTTGGCGACGTGTGTTGTGCCCACAGCTCGAGCAAGAAGCTCAAACTACAACGTAAGTCAAGATTAAGTACGTTTTCTAGCTTCAACGCCCACTAGGAGAGGAGTGTTGCTATATCGCATGTCGTCGAGAGCACTCGTGTTTTGTTTCGCATAAGTGTGTTTATCTACCACATGCGTTAAGGAACTTGTGTGCAAAGGCGTTGACATAACGCTCGTGTGGCACAGACCTGGTATTCTTCTTCCTATGCACTTTGGTCATTTTATGTTCTAAAGTGGCAAGGTGATGGGAGAAGTGCAGACACATTGCCTGTTGTTGAAACTCAAAGTGCTTTGCAGAAGGCACAATTGTAAATTGTGGAAAAATTGAAATTTTATTATGATAAATTTGGGATATTTATAACATTACGAGTATACAAATACTGGTGAGACCGACTAGAAATGTTGTAATTGCCGGGAAAAACGTAAATTGCAGGAACGTAAAAATGGGGTTATGCCTTTAATTTTTACCTTGAATTTCAAAATGATAATATATATTCTTTTTGTAAAAAAAACATAATTTAGTAAAATCGCAGGGAATTTGAGAATCTCGGAAGAACCCTGATTTGTTTCACTTCATTGTAGTAGAACAACTTCAAAAATATTAAGTACGATTTCAATTTTCTTTCTTAAAAACTGAAAGGACTAAGCCATTTGGTGATGGTTGAATCATCACCAAATTTTTGTAAGTGGAGATTTGAAGAGTTTGACCCTCTTCCATATTGATGTTTTGCTTTAGTTTCAGTTGTTGCTAGATGTGGTTTTGTGTTGCTGTCAGCATGTGAAAATGTTTTCGTAAAATTAATAATAATGCATTTATTTCAAAATTTGCCTCTTTCAAATACTCTCAAACACTTTCATATTGTCCGATAAATTTTACTATCTCAAAAGTTCAAAAGCATGAATGTTGGAATTTTGAGTTGTGAAGCAATTTTGTGCTGTTTCAATGAAGTACAATTTATATATTCATTTTATGCTAACTTTTTTCAACATTCAATTAGAACCTTATCAGAATTCCATGAAGAATAACTAATGCTTTTTGATTCGGCGTTTGCTATATGTTTACATGCTTATATTTCTTATTGAGCTTCAACTAAAATCTGTGGTACTCTTTCCTCTTCACTTTCTTTTCTTATTTTTTGAATTTTTACACATCCTTTGTTCACTGTCACTAATCACTTCACGAATGTTTTAAACATTTCTTGAAATTCACAAGTTGTGAATTTATTTAATGCACTATTCAGTAAGATATTACTGGATATTTTAGGAAGGATGATACTGCAAATTTTTGTATTAACAATAATAGTAATATCTATTTCCCAAAAAGAAAGAAAACGGATATTCATATTCTTGTGTATCTTTTCTCCTAATCACCGCATTTTACTATTTGTTTCTTGTTGTTATTTTCTATGGCAAAATTAATTCAAGAGTTGTTATCAGTTGTGTACTAGACTCTAATCTAACTTCTAATTCTCTATATTTTATATTAAATTTCCATTTTCGAATGATACAAAGCTTTTCTCAAATTTCTTTCACTCATCTGGTCACAATGTGATCATTTTGTCAATTTGGTCCAAAGAAATAAGTTACTAAGCCAAATCAGTTATTATTACCTTGGTTGTTATATTTAAAATAAAAAATTACAAACATCTTTGTGAATCACTAAACCTGGAATTGGATTCTTCTGTAGGTTGTCTTGTTCCATATGTAATCGTATAATTTCAGTCTTTCAATGAGTAAATTTTTCTGACAGTGGCAAAGGGCGTGGACTAGCTGTTGCTCCCTTTGAAGATCCTCGAACTGTTAGGCCTGGCAATACTCGAGAGACTTCTGATATTCGCCAGTTTCAGCAGTATGGTGGAAGTAATTACGATGAATCAAATACTGCAATTCTGAAGGGAGTGCAGCGTGAGAACGGTCCAGGTGGCCCAAAAAAGTTCGTAATGGGGAGAGGTTGTTTTGATAGGTAAGATAATTACAAATTTTTGATGAAATAGCATATTATTCAAGTTTATTATTTGTATATATATACATATTTCCGTATGTATGTATTTATTGTGAAATATGTAGGTTCTATTTAAAACGGAGAGTTAGGTTTAGGTTGGTGAGTGGGTAATTTTATTTAGGGATTTCGTAGTGATTTTTGATAGCAAATTGAAATTTATTGAACACCTGGAAATCATAAAGTCCAAAGCTAACCAAACATTGGTTAGACCGGTTGTTTTTGTTTGTTTTTTTATACGAGTAATTTAGTTTGGTTACTTTTTCACCAAAATCATATAAAAAATCTAAGTCTCTCCAGCACCGATTCTTAAAGTTTGTTTGTGGAAGTTAATATTAACATCACTTAAGTTTACTCAAGATTATAATAAAATATCATTATTAAATGTAAGCATAGTTTATAAACATGTAAATAACTGTATTAATTAGACAAATTTATTATCCAAATGAAAATACCAATGGCAAATTTTCAAAAAGTATTGGGAAAAAGGTTCGGTTTTGAAGTGTTCACAAGAATTTATTAGATGACTTCAGCTTAATGGTTAGTATGAATATTTGCTATTATCCTTTTTTTACATTATGTCATTTTCATCTTATTGTATTGTTCTTTAAATAGACAACTTACCTGTAAATCAATGAATAAATGCCCTTGCAGAAAAAAAGAGCACTTCTTGATCTTCTTTCAAAGATGGATAACAGGAATTGGTGGAGAAATAATTAGAGAAAAGACAGCTGGGAAGAGGGTGGGACAATACCGATATAGCTTAGAGTAAATAGAATGCAGAAATGGAACAAAAATGAATGCTTTTCTGTAGCACCACTAGTTTAATAGTTAAATACAGCTTTCTCTGTCTTCAAAATTTTTTAGTAGATAAAAAATAAATGCTTTTGTTTCAGGGAAATGGACAAATTGTGTCAGCCCAAAAAATTGGAAGACGTCATTGACAATTTGCATGAAGCAAAGACATCTATTGAAACTTACTTCCAGAGGAGAAATGTAAGGTTATTTCTTTTCCAGTACTGTTATTTTAGTTGAAATTGTTTTTTTGTGAATCTTGCGTTGACTCTTAATGAATTCACCAGCAGAGGCTAATAAGCAGCGAGATAAATAAAAATAAAAGACCATACCAAAACCATCAGCAGGTCTGGCTCTAGATTAGTTCATACACCGTTGAAATTCTTTGGTTTATGAATTGCATATTTACATAGAAGTGTGATATATCAGTTTCATTCCTGTCTACTTTGCTTAGCCCTTTCAATGTCTTATTTTCTCTTTATACTACTTTTAAAGTATACAGGAAGTATTATAATGTTACCTCCAAAAGTTTAGTTTTTCAATATAAAAAACAGAAAAAATCAGGGTCTGATGTCGATGCTCTGCAAATTTGAAGCAGATATTTTACAATTGGGGGAACTCACATTAATCCTCGAGGAAATTTTCGGAAATGTTTTTCAAGAATGCCTCCTAATGTTTGATTCATTAATACTCCTGTGCGCAATGTTTTTTGTTGGTGTGTGCATGCATGCATGCATGCACGCACGCACGCACGCAGTGTTTTTTGGTGCAGTATGTAAGTGCGCACACACAGTGCTTTTTGTTGGAGGGTGTGTGTGCGCACGTACGCAGTGGGGGTTATGTGCAGAGGTGTTTGTTTATGTGCATGCAGTGTTGTATGTGATCTTTTATATATAATATAGTTATTACAGTACTCAGTAGTTTTAGTATTAAAAATAATTGTGTTTTCAGGGAACATTAGAGTTTTCAAAGAAGGAATATCCTCCAAAGTGGGAACAAGGGACTTGCACTTTATGTAAGGAACCTTCAACACAATATTGTGCCCAGTGCAATGATTGGTATTGTTCTAGAACTTGTCAAGAGAAAGATTGGCCTCGACATCGACAATACTGTGGAATGTGAGTAAATAAGAGTATTTTAGGTATCTTGATTCAAATGTAGAGAAAGATCCTACGTCAGTGGGGAAACCTTTGAATTTTCTCCTTAAACCACAAAAGTATTATGTGAAGGTTTTCATAGTAGATTGTTAAATACTACATATCTATTTAAAATTGATTTTGTTTTGTAATTTCGTTTGTTTGTCTTATTAATATTGTGAAAATTACCTCCAGTTTCTATGGTTTTTACATTTTTTTTTTTCTTTGTCAAGATTTAAGTAACTAGTGCAAATAACTTTAATTAACTTTTTCATGTAATGAGAAATTGCAAAGAACAAAGTTAAAAAGATTACAAAATTCTCATAGTTACAAGTAACATTTCAGGTTTTGTCCTATGTGGTAAACTACTAAATTAACAGATATCAGGGGAATTTCTTTTGAGTTTGTTATTAGAGAGTTCTTTATATAGGTGATTTTATGAAAATATTTAACATGTCATTACATAGGAGACGATTAATATATCCAGTAATTTTGTTTACCGTTTACCTTTATTTTACAAACAAAATAATTCAGTTGTGGAAAATAACTCTTATTTACTTTTGTTTTAGATTTTAATTGTTCACTAACATACACCCATTATTATGAAAAATTCGTGTTATTGATATCTTCTGACATAATAATATAGGACTCGAATAAATTGAGAGCATGTTGACTTATTTGCCTTCCGAGGTTATTGTGGGAGTGGCTAACAAACGGGCTACACTGAGACTGACACATTGATGGGAAAAACTGTCCAGTTAAACAAATTCAAGTAGTGTGGGGGGAATCCTCCCTCCCTCCTGTGACACCATTGCAGATTTTTTGTCATGCGATTGTCTTATGGCAATCGAGGATCAACCGCAAACTGTAGAGAAGAGAACAAAAAATTTGTGTTTTGAATGTTAGGTGGAAAAATATGAGATCCTGTAGAGGCTTTTTTTTTCGCAGCAAATCTAGGGTGACAGAAAACCAAGCTAGTGACTTTATATTGAGGCTAGTTCTTTGTATTGAGGGGGGGGGGAGACTACTTAATAGAATTCCGGAGTTAGTTTGGTTAATATGGCCATAACAATTTTGGTCATTTAGAAGGTTCTGTTAATAAAAAGGGGGCAAATTTGCTCATATATTGTAATGCCAGCCATTGTGAAAACTACTTAATCTAAGGTTCCTGTGACGCCTATCACTGCCATTATTGCTTTGGACGATTTTGTGATAAATAAGGACTGATATTTCCTGGTAGAGAACAGTCCAAAGCAAACATTGACAGGCTGAGTGCGTGTGAACAAAAGGAAGAAGCCTCAGTTACATGAATAACATGTCCAACAGCTGGTTCTGATTTTGGTTGCATGCTGAACTGGATTTGATTGCATTTTTTATATCATTTTTCTGTGCTTTTAGGACATTTTAAAAACATTTTTAGAGCATTTTATTGATAATTTTTGGCGATGTTAAGGCCACCAAAATCTGTCCCCTATTAATAAGAATTTAAAATTTGAGAGTTTACAGTAGATGAAAATGGGTTTAATGTTTTACAGCATAATCTTATACATGGCCCTCATACTTTCAGGCCCTCAAGAAAAAATCAACATGATTCTGCAAATGGAGCAAATGCAAATCAAATCTCACCCCCAAGAAAGGGGAAAGTGAAAGGAGGGAGAGACTTCAATTTTTCTCAGCAAAATAATGGCTACACCCCTCAGTCAGTGGAGACAATAACTTCAGACACCAGATATTCCAAAAGGAAAGATGAATATTATACCAAAGAACATGGTGCCTGCTCTGATGAAAGACAGAGAAGTCCTCAGAATAAGGATGCAATAATAACAAAGGTAGAAAAGTCTAACAAAAAAGGAAATATGAATTCATCTCGAAATGGTAGTGATGAATCGGAATGTTCCTTTGAAAAGGAAAATAATTCATGCAATGACAAACACTTGCTCACTGATTCTAATAAACCAAAATTCACAAAGAAAGGACCAGAGAATAAATACTATAATAGGAATGGCAAATTTGATGGAAATCAAACTAGGAATCCCAAAGACAATTATAATAAAAATGCATCTTCAGAAAAATCGCATGATATAAATTTTCCTGCGCCCTGTAGTTCAAAAACGGAAAGTAGCGGGTTTACTAAGGGGCAAGCATCACCCCCAAAAGATAATAGGCAAAAAGCTGCAAACCAGACTAATCCTATTAAAGAGAGTCCAAAAAGAATTGCTCCTGAGATTTTTGAAGAAAATGAACTGTTGCCAGACACCTTCACAAATGTGAGTAAGATTGTTTTTGTGATTAAATAATTGATTATCCTTCATTCCACTGGCATGTGGTCTGCTTTGCTTACTCTACATGCTTCTCTCACCTTGAATCGTTTGGGCATATTCTGCCTGCTTCTCTCACCCAGACCTTCCCGCGTTACTTAGTCCTTCCTGTCTGCCTTTGAGTAAACTCCTTTTTGTGATGTTATATAGATGTAAGTTAATAGTCCATTGATTGTAATGTATGTTTGTTTTGCATTCCTTAGCTATGTTGTATCAAATAGAAACTGATTTATGTAAGGTCCATATTGTGTGCTTTTTGTAATGGAAGGTTATTTTTCTTTCTTCCTAGGTATCTATACAAGTAGTGGTAGATTCTGATCAGTACTGGGTTGTATTGTCCTCGAACATGTGTGCTATAGCTTCCATGTCAAATGCAATGGAGAGTGCTTTGACTGAAAGAGCTCCAGTGCAGTTGGGGGCATATTGCATGGCAAGATATCAAGACATGTGGTGAGTTAAATTATTTTTGGATATGAAATGGGAATTTTTCTTTCCAGTGTATTTTATTTAATTCAAAAAATCTAATTTATTCAGTTTTTTTCATTTATTGTGTAATAATCCTTCAACATTCACGATGTCATCAGATATAGTTATTTTGACAGAAACCTGAGTCTGTCTGGTGATATCAAGTGCTGGATTCAAATTAGAAAACCTTTTTATTTATTGAAGAGATAGGAATAATCAAAACAGTGAATTAAGCAGAGGTGGCAGAGTTTTTATTGCAGCTAAAAAACAATTCCACGGGATTTTATTGGAATCGTGTACAGATGTTAAATACTATTTATTTATTTGGTAAAAATATTATCATGATTATTTGTGTACTATACTTTTCCCTCACAAACCCAGGTTAATACAATAAGTTCACATTGCCAAACATTTGGAAGATTTGGATATATACTATTACCCAACTTTGCCTTTTTTGTGACAATTTTCTAAAAGCATTGTGGGAAAACACAGGATATTCAAGCACACCTGTTGGGTCACTAAAAAGTACTTTACGCATGAGAGATGGTGTCAGTATATCTCATACACTGGTTTATTTAAACCTTAAACAAATCAATTGTATATCGAACGAATATGATGATTATCTTGATTTAGTTTTCTCCAACATTGACGACTTTGTTGTTTTGAAAGTGCTAAAATCAATTCAACCAGTAGATTTATATCATTCTCCATTATCTTTAGAACTTTTAACTGTTAATTCTGATGTAAATGTTCTATGACTTCTTCTGCTGATTATGTTGGATTATTATGTTTCTTAGCAGACGTCTTCACTAAGATTCCTGAAAATTCCTGATTCAAGTATAACTGAAAGTCTTGCACTTTTTTGTTCCAAAGAAGATTTGTAGAACCATCAGTTACCCTTCTTGGTATTCAGTTTAACTGAAATCTGTATTGAATTATAAAAAAATTGCCGATTATTATGACAAGAAATTCAGCTCGGTTATCATCAGTTCGTTTGTCTTTTGTGTAATTGAAAAGTCTTGCCAAGCACGACTAGGTAAAGTTTAATTGTAAACCTACGAGAACATCATAAAGTCGAAAACATTTCTGGAAATATGTAAATTCAAAAAAGAATGACTAAGAACTGTCCGGTACAATGGGTTTTGGATTGGAAATGTGTGTGCCGATCAGTCAATTGTGGACCCCCAAAGATATGTTGTATTCATTTTCAACATATTTTTCAATTTTCTACAAACAATCCAATAACAACTATAATTTCCAGATACTTAATCACAGTCTCTTGAACTAGAACAACGTTGACATTTTGGTTATTGATATCTGTAAAAAGATTGAAAGTTTGAATACAGACAAAAGTCCTGGCGGCATTCTTCCACGAGTTGTGCCGCAGACTACAATTTTACATCTACGTAAACTGTGTAGACTATTTATTTTTCCACATCAAATAACCCAAAAAAGTTTATAATGAGTATTAGTAGTTCATGGTGAAATGTATTATTAAACATTTTATTTTCGATTCAATAAGTCAAAATATACCACTTAGTAAGGTCATTCATCCATCTGGTAAAGAAATGTCAACCTCTGTAACCATCTCAAGAAACCAGTAGGAACTTGTTTCAACTTGCACATTAAACCACTCTGCATCTGACTCTTTCCCTCCAAGTGCAGTTTCACCAACTCAATGTGCAAATATCTAATTATGTCGCCAACTTCTTCCCTCCCCCCACACGCAACTGCGACAGATATGTTAAATGTTTCACCGGGTAGGAATGCAATTTCAGTCATGACTGTCCCATGTGCCCATAAATATTTTTGACATAAAACAATGTTAACTTGAAATTGAAAAAATGTTTATTCATAATGATAGAACTCCCATCTGGTTGTGATCCCATCAAATCAATATGTAGTATCACTTACGATAAATCGAGTTTAATAATTGTTTCAATTTATTACTATTTAATTATGAATAAATGTTAGCTTTGGGGGCTGAGCCTGTCTCCCTGTTCCATAAAAGATATTGATTAGCATTGTCTACATAGATTACCTTTGTCTACGTGTTCTTCACATGTAGACGTGGACTGTGGTTCTTCGTGTGTAGACATACATCACTAGTCAAAACACTGCAATTTTATGTCACAGATATTTAAGTACATATTTCAAAAATTGTTTGAAGAGGGACTTCTGCCAATTTAATGGAAATCTTCATTTATAATCCCTGCCCATGAATCAGGCAATAGAAATGATATTTTGACCCAATCTCTATTCCCAAAAAAATCCTATTGTAAAATTTAAAAAATCTTATTGTGACAATTTGGTTTTATAAATGTCAGTTCAATAAAGGCAAATTTAGTTTTGTATACTGATCTCATTGTGAATACCTTCAGTGAGACACATTAAGTAGATTGCATGTACACTGACTTTCATAGGGTCTTCGATTCAGTCATTCATAATATTCTTATTAAAAAACTGAAATGCTCTCTTAAGCATTGGTTTACCAGTTACTCGAAAGGTGAGGGGTACAAACACAAATACAACCATGCCACAGGCCGGACTCTAACCCGCGATCCTTCAGTCCAAGATTGCTAGGTCACTACTGCCATAACGATCTTGGTTACTGGATCACAAAACTTATGATTTGTGTGTAGAATGTGCCATCACTTGGATGCCTGAGACTCTTGTCGATTCAATTTTTCTTGTAAAACTTATAATAGGCAATGTGGAGGTTAACTACTTTAGAGACCATACCTTACAATCTCTCATATTTGTTAATTCATCCAAAGTCAAAAATGAGCTTCTTTTGACAATTGATTTATTCAGTACATCATAGTCTCAAGTAGTAGTCAAAATAGTAGTTTAAAGAATTTATTTTTAGAATTTGGGTTGTATAGTAATTTGATAGTTTGTTACATAATTATTGTAAGTTTCTATTTACTAGTCAATGTGCCAATAAATTTTGTATGTAAGGACTATATGTCCTTTTATCCATTAATCTCTAAACATCATCAATCTTCGTGAAAATATCAAAACTTTATATGAAAAGTTATGTAGAAACTGAAATAAACAAAAATAATGTGATTACTCTCACAGTACAGAAGTGCCTAACCTACTTCAAAGGGGAAAAAAGTATTCATCAGAGAACAAATAACCGAATTGCAAATGCACCTTTAATTATATCTTCATTCAAAATACCAACCTCAACTCAAAATATTTCATCTGCTCTTGTTTCATCATATTTCTGGATTTTTTGTATTTCCAAGACAATAGAAAATTGAATAGTTTACTTCAGAAACCCATCAAATGCCAAATTTCTTATTTCAAATAAACTGAGTGAAAGTGTCCCAGTTTTTCTTATTTTAAAATATTTTTAATATTAAAGCAGTTGATAAAAAATAATTTTTAATGCAAATGTGCACTAAATGATGTATCTATCCTTGTGGAACAATATACCGGTATTTATTGTACAGTGAACATTGTTATTTAGATTTTTAACATATTTCTGAAATAAACTATTTTAATATACTAAATTGAAATTCTTAAGACTGTGATGTATTGAGGCTTGTACATTATTTTCTTGTGTATTTGAAGGATTGTAGTTTTGAGATACATTTCATTAGCATATTTAAATCAATGTAAATCCAAAACAATCTATGGGATTTTATCCTACTTGGAGCAAAAGAAAAATTCTTTACTACAATAGCCTCACTGCCTAGTTTAGTGATGTCCATTGATATAGATCTGCCCATCATAACTTTTTTATTGATTTTATTAGTTTCCATAAAGTATTTGTTGTACTGTTTATACATATTTCTGGAATTCTTTCATTTCATATTCGCTTTCACATGCTTTTTTTCTTAAATTTCAGGTTCAGAGCAAAAATTACTTCTGTGCATCCGACATTAAAAGTGTTCTTCATTGATTTTGGTAATGAAGAAACCGTTACTTCGGAAGAAATAAAAATCCTTCCTGATGCTGTTAAAAAAATGCCTGCACAGGCTGTGCAGATCAAGTTAGCACCTGGAACATCTCAGAAGTATCAGATGCTGAAGGAAAATGAAGATCTGAGTGTTAAACGTGTCCATCAAAACAAAGATGGAATTGTTATTGTGCATGTGGAGGGGGAAGTATATGAGCATAATAGTGGGGTTCCAACTGATGAAGAAGAGACTCCCTTAGCTTTGCAGAACACTACGGTTCTGTTAAAAAAGGGCATGAAATGCACTCTCTGTGTAACTGAATGTAATAATGCTGAATTTTTGGCATGTTTAGTTCCTGTAGATATGAAACATCATTATAATGATTTGTTTAGTCAAGAGTTTCAAGAGGAATGTGAACGTTTACCTGTGATTAGTGTTTTCCCCAAAATTGGGGAAGCTGTTATCGCAAAGTTTTCTGAAGAAGGTTGGCTTCGAGCCTATATTTTGCATGTATCTAATAAAAATGAATTCACTGTTGCTAGTTGTGATTTGGGTCTGGTTGAAACTGTGAAAGAAGTAAAAAAATTGCCTCTGAAGTGTAGGGAGATTGTTCAATTTGCTGTTGAATGTGTTATCTTGGAAGAAAACAAATCTCTAGATGTGCCTAAACTTATTGGGTTAGTCATTGAAAGTTGTTCTTCTGACTCAGCTATTGCTGTGTTGAGTGGAGAAGAATGTAAAATACAAATTAAGAAGTGGGAAGTCCCTTATGAATTGTATGAAGAACTAAAATGTGTTGAATTAAAGAACGGAGATTGTGTTATATCGGCTGAAATGTCTCCATTTGAATTATACATTCGACCACTCTCAAGTCAGTGTATTGACACTTATAATAGGTTATTACAGGACGTCGCAAAATATTGTTTTAAATCAGCACCCTTAAAGTATACACCAAAAATAGGACAAGTCTTGGCAGCTCGATTTACTGAAGATGGTAACTTTTATCGAGCTATAGTTCGTGAAGTTAATAAATCCAAAGGAGTGAAAGTACAATATATTGACTTTGGTAATGTTGAGTTTGTAAATCAAGAGGCATTAAAGCCTCTTAACAATACTCTTCGCAGTGTAGAATGCTGTGTAGTAAAAGTGGTTTTAGAAAATGTGGTTGATAGACCGTTGAATGAAGAAGTGCAGAAACTTTTCAAGGATCTTATTTTGGGTAATACACCATTGAAAGTAAAAATATCAGAAGGTAACAAGGTTTCCCTTTCCTTAAAAGATGGAACTAATTTAAATGAAAAAATAAATAAAATGCTAATGCCAGGATGGAAGAAAGGGATAACAGATAAGAAAATATACACAATTAATGATGTCACTATAGAAAAATTGGAATGTAATTCTCTTTTGGAATTGGCCATAATTAAAGTTATGAATCAAGATTATGAAATTATTGCCAGGCCTAAAAACAGTCAAACAATACAGGTTCTCCAAAATGATCTTCAAGATATAATTAATGAGTACTGTGAAAATGTAGGCCCTTACACACCAAGGGAGATGGAGCTTTGCGTTGCAAAAGTTGAAAGTAAGTACATTACTTTTATTTCCTATTAAATATAATTTTCTTGATGAGTAACTTCATTGTTAATTTACTTTTAATCGTTTTGTCATATAATTGACTCCTTGTATAGATAATTGGAGTCGTGCCTTGTGTTTTTCTGGTGGAAACCCTCTGGCACTTTATCTTTTTGATACTGGAGTTATGGTGTATTTGACCCATGAGAATATTAGAAAGTATTCGAAAGACTTTACTGTTGTGCCTGCTGTTGGAGTGCATTGCAAAATCAAAACAGAAGGTATGTATTTTTTTATATTTGTACAGTAACTTTTTGCTCACATCCGGATTTTCGAGTTTATAACAACCATGTTGTTGAGAGCTTAGCTGAATTGTGAAAAGTAATTATGGTCATCATTTTCTTCTTATCAGTGTAAATGTTTACTAATTCTTCAGTTATTCAGTGTGTGAACTGAACTCAAGCCAGTCTTCTTTCTTCAGCGGCGCGTGAGACGAGCCGGCAGGTGTGATGACATGGGTATTGTTGCATGCACCAAAACAAAGAGAAAAAATATCTCGTGGGCCTTCCAAATGTCATATAGTGTTCTTTAGTCAAGTAGCTTCCAAACCCATTTGATGTCTCCACAAATATATTGAATCCAGCTTAACAGTGAATAAAGAAATCAGACACAGCTGTGCGGCTCAAATGTGGGTCATTAGCAGTGATGCGAAGTTTAGTCGATTGCAATGAGATATTTTAATTGGTCAAAGCAAGGTTCTTAAAGTAAAGATTTCAAGCTTTAATCTTAACACAATTAAAATTATTTTGGTTAAAAATTTAGTCATGTCATTTGAAAAGTCTCTCTTTGTATGGTTTAACGTGAAATTGTGACAATTGTGGAGTCATACAAGTATTGTTTGATGAACATAAAATTGTTGTAGGATGCTGTGGGCACCGCCACAGCCAAAATTCCCTGAATAAAAATACCATTAAATAATATTTATTCATTATTTTCTATAATGTAACAAAAAAAGGCCAAAAAATGAGTTGTTTATTGGGCTTGTCACCCCTAAACTTATTTTCAAACAGTGTTATTGGTGTCCGTTGTTTTTGCTTCAAAAATTAACCTTTTTCCCTTAAGCCATTGAATTTTGGTTTGTTTTTGTTTTTTCCCCATTCTTTTCTTTTTCTTTTTGATACAGCCAAATACTTCTGTAAAATCTGTCTAAACTGGAACATGTACAAGCTGGAAACTTGCTGGAAGCATTAACTGGAAAATTCCTCTGGCCCATGTCGTTATATGGTATTGTGGCAACCGCCCTGTGAAGGTAAAGGGCTTCAGCCGACAGAGTAGAATTTGACCTTCGGATCATGTGGCTCAAAGGCTGTAGGGTTCCTCCCTCCCACTATGAGTTTGGGAAGGTTTCAATTCCTGCCTTTCCCTGCCCTATATGGAAAATTGTAATCCCTCGGTCAGAGGCGTATTGTGCGTTTAAAAAGTTAGCAAGCCGAATGTAGTTATTCGCAGTGAGGTGGTGTGTATTGTTAAAGGTTTCATAACAAGTTTAACTACATGGCAACCACAAAACATCTAACATTAGATGAATAGGTCAAACAAGAAGCAAGAGGAGCTCAGAAGCTGTCAATGAAGAATGTTTAATGTTTTGGTGTAATTTATTGGTGATTTTTTTCCATAAATGCATTACATGTAAATGGTTTTTTAATTATAATGTAGTCATCTTTTTTTTTTTACTCGACTTTAATTATTCACTAATTTCAGAATGGAAATACAAATATCACAAGTGTCATAAAATGGACAACCCTTATAAAAACGGGGGGGGAGAGAGAGAGAGAGAGACATTTTTTTCTCTCTCTACAATTTTTAATAGGGTTTACACTATTTACTGTTGCACTCTTAAATTACTTGTACTCTATCGGTGGATCTTACATTAGCAATGAGGACTGACTCTCCCTGTATACTACTGGATTACTACATACACAACCACTACTAGAAGGCACTATTTTTTCTTCTTTCTTCTTCTTCATATTGTCAGAATTTCTGTTCTTATTTCCTGTTTAACATGTTGCATGCGTGTGTTCAATGTGTTTCAGTGACTCATTCAAGGCAAGAAGATATTTCACGTGCTGTTCGTCATTATTTAAATACAATGAGATATATCACAGCAAAGGTTATTGAAGAATCAGCTGAAGATTCATCTCTTAAAGGATATGTCATTTCAGTGCCAGAGTTGGATGAAATCTTGATGACGTTGTGAAACATTTTCAAGATAATCTGAAGTAAGATATTATACTCAGATACTTAATATTCATGTTTAGAATCTACGTTGTACCAAATTTACACAACTGTATGGTGCAATCATTCAAACTTCATTGTACTTTAATTTCTTTATTTTTGTCTTTGACTTTGTAAGTTTTATTTACCTAAAGTACACAATTTTGTATTAAAACATATTTTTCCATGTTTTCTTTTCTATCCTACATAAATTGACCCATCAGTTGTATTTGAGTGTGATCAAGACAGGAGGAAAGGCTACAGGTTGTAAAATATGTGACAATGATCGATGAGAATTATTCTGATTCAGATTGTTTTTTTTGTAGAGTTCTTTGAAAAATCATAATTTAGTTCCCTTTTGTGTTTTGACTAGGAATATTTTTGGGAAGTACTGAAGATTTTTCTTTCATAGTTTTTCCTTACCTTACTTTTCATTACATTTTTAAATATGCTTCAAGTTTCGTATTGAAGGATTTTTTTATTTTTTTTTAAAGGAAAGTGAACAATTCAGAAGGTATAATTGACAGTGGGAGTCAATAGAATGGTTTCTCTGACATACGAATCTCTTATGCCTGAATTTAATGAATTGGGTTTATTCAGCCTTCCTATTATAGTATAATATTGTGAATTTAAACAGAAAAATTATAAATGTCATGATAAAGGAAATTGAAACAAATTAAGAGAACAAACTGAGTCAGTTAATAATATTATTATACATTTGTCTTACTTAATTATTATTATTATTATTACTAAATAATTTCTTGGTAAACATTCCGTATTACTTTGTTACATTGCTGATTACATACATTTTCATGCTTCAGTTATGATATCCTGCTCTCTTCCCTTTAGAGGATTATTTAACCTGCTTTTGAAAATAGTTATATGTAACTGAATTTTTTGGTTTTATATAACTTCGTTATTTGAATTTATATTTTGGGTTTGTGACCTGCATAGTTAATCAAATTATTTTCTGTGTAATGGCTGAATGTGACAGTTTTATATTCTGCTCTTTTTTGAAAATGGTATGGATGAGACTTCAAATTCAATCCTCTTTTATTTTAATGTTTGACTTAAAAGCTGGTGAACTGAACTGTTTACATTTGTGTTTAGTATGCTGTGTCTAATCTCTTTACTGGCTTAGTTATCAGTTTCAACAGCTTTTTTCCCATTTGGTAATTGAAGATGAAACATTTGTACAGAAGTTTTTTATTAGAACAGCATCATTCTTAGGATAGCTTAGTTCTGTGATTTTGGACTCACCCTGGAACAAACGTAATTTTGAGAATTTGTGCTGTTAATTTTCTAAGTACATGGTGTGAAGGCTTGAGTTCAATAACAAAATACTTCCCCTCCCCTCCCACCGCAAAGCTTCAGTGCAGCATCAGCGCTTCCCTTCTCACCTAGAAAGCTCCCATTGCTGTGTGCGAATGAAATGAATTATTGTTGCAAGCTAAATTTTGTTTTGCGATAATCATGCAGGTAGGTTAATTGATTTGTGTGTGACATGTTATGCACTGAATAGTAGTTATGTTCTAATTTAATTTGCATCATAGTAAAAATTAGAATGTAGTGCATAATAGAAAAGACCTAGTGAGTGTAAGTAATGTTCCCCTTTGTTATGTTTGTGAAGTTGAATGCTTTAACATGAAGATGTTATGATACAGCTTCAAAGCTTGAAGTTCATAATCTTTTCCCAGATTGAGACTGATCCCTAAACAGTTACTTGGCTGCTCTTCTTCTGAAACAATGTTTTAAATGTCTGCTTGGCATAAAATGTACTAAATTTGATCATCTTATGTTTATTGCTTCATTCTTCTTTCTTATCTTGCCCCTGCCTGTTATGAATAAGAATCAAAATTAGAATAAAAGAGGCTTCTGAAAAAGTAATCAATCACATTGATCAGTTTAATTCTGTAAATTAGTGTTTGTATAATGTGCAATGCAATGTCCAAGTGTATTACAAACGTAATTTAAAGGGAGGTTATGTTAAAATAGTTTTGATTCATTTCCAATTGATATGTCATTTTGTATGCTGATTTGCGAGAGAAATTACTGTAAAACTATTTAAAATAATTAACACACAACAAAATATATTTGATATAATGTGAAAGAGCACTACCATAATACATAAAATTACCATGAGAAAGTGTAGGCATCTATGATCAGTCAGAATCTGCTTGGCTGCCCAGGATATAGTGCGTCCCAAGGCACAGGTGCCAATGCCCTGAGGAAGATTGCATCATGACGGCTAAATTTTTGGCATCTGTTCCTAAGACACATCGTTTCCTGGATCACCAAGTAGAAACAATTAATATGTGTATACATAATTCAATACTACAAGTAATTTGCATACTATCACATATTGTAATTTAATATCTAAGTTAGCAAATTAATCGAGTCAATGTTCTTTGTTGCTTTAGTCTCATACTAGTTTTGATGCTTCGAGACTAAAGACAACTACTATGTATGAGGTAATGTGTTGACAACTTTTACCAAAGAAGTCATTGTATTGTATTAAAGAAGTGTGCAGGCCATGTACTTGTGACTTCGAGGATGTTGAAAAGCATAGGAATTTGTAATGCTCATTATGGATCTTGAAGGCTTCATGCATGTTGCCACATTTTCCTAGCTGTAAGTGCTAGGAAGTTGAAGTCCCGTTAGTCGTTACTTGCGAATCGTTTTGAGATCCATAGGTATGCGTGTGTCTCTATGTATTTTTGCTAACAAGTTTTCATTTCAAGGCCAAATGGCTGAGACCAATTTAACTATTGGGAAAACACATATAAAGCACGGTTAATTCATCACATTTTATTGAGTCAAAGGCTTTCTCCAGTGAGAATTTGGCCTTGTTATTCCTCTTTGAAATGTAACTTGATGTCCCATTTGAAATGATAGAAGATTTTGATGTCTAGATCCTTAAAAACGACCGTTTCAACTGCATTCCTTCTGTCCATATGGTAAGATGTGTTAAATCTTCCAATATGCGTGACCATAAGTTTAAAATGTAACATGTAAACTCTTGACCATTCATTAATTGAATCTACCATTTTGGGTGGTGACTCGCCAGGGTCGTAGGGGTGTTGTCTTAAGTCTTCCTACTAAGAAAACTCAGCGTTGGGCAGATCTCTTGGACACAGAATACAAAAGATTGGACCAGTTGTGACCTCTGGTGAACTGCTGTGAATTCTTCTTGGGGAGGTCATTGATTTTCTCCAATTCTCATCAAGAAAGAATTGTATCTAGCGGAGAAACTCCTTTTCTGCTAAATGTGCAAATTTGTAAAGAAACATCCAATAATTTATCAAATGCATGAGAAAAGTAGAGTCGATATTATTCAAATCTGTAGTCCAGTTTTGCAGTGAAGGTAATAAAGATGTTGCTTGTACAGAAACTGCCTATTGAACTTCCTCAATTTGTTGGGAAGATAAAGTTTTCTGAAGTGTTAGTGGATTTGAATTCTTGAATGTTGTTGGTTTCTTCCATAAATAAAGTAAGGTATGATGTTGATAACTCCTTCAATTAATTTGTTAACTTGTTCTCTAAAATCAACGATAATTTACTTGAACTATACCAAGTTGTTGCTTAGGACTCTCAAATTTATATTTTGTGGAGGTCATTATAAGGGTAGTGGAAGTGCATGACCACACAGCCTAAGCTAATCGCAACTTGAAATTGTTGTTGGATTAAAATAAGAATAGGGTTGACGCTTGTAATCAGCTATTCCATGTACATTTTAATAGAAACTAGTGACGATTGCATTGGTTTCTTCCTTCAATACATGTGAGGGTAAATCAACTACAAACCAGAATGTTATAATTTAAATTAATTGATCCTTCAAAAACGTGAAAATAAACAAGTTTCTTTTTCTATATAGTCCCCTGACTTAGAAACAAGTTTTCCCAGCGGATTGGTAGTTTTATTTATCCCACTCTCATCCCACTCTCATAAAATGAAGATGGTTGGAACACCAGCCATTTGTGCATGAACTCTGTCACAGAAACAATCTTCAAATTTCTGACCTCAAAGTGCTTTTTTCAGAGGTTTGAACAAATGAAGTTGTATGTTTAGACTCTAGGGTGGATTTTCTAGTGTACACCAGGACAATACTGTAAGTTGTAGAGTTATTGCTGCAGTATTTGGCTGAGCATTGTTGTGAAGCACGATCACAATTCGGATTGGAAATAGTGTCATTTTTAACAATATGCTCATTTTGCTTCATCAGGAAGTTGGCAGTGGTATGCAGCATTCACAGTGCGATGTTCATAGAATAATTGATCATTCAATAATTTCATCCTTAATCAGTGTGAACAACCCCTTTGAATTCAAAAAAGACTGTCATGATCTTTCCTACAGAGTAGAGCATTGGTTTTCACAGGTGCAGATTCATTCGTCTCCATGCTGGATGTTTCGATTCCAAGGTGTAATGGTGCACCCATCTTGTGAGCACTTTTTGAAACCCCAGAGTTTCTGTAATAATGAAATAAGCTCTTCCATAGATTATACTGAGTTCAAAAGCAATTTCAGCGAGTTCGGTGATTGTCATTGAGAAAGCTGGAAATGGGGGAAATTGGCTTCTGTCTAACAGGCCTTTGAGTGCCATTGAGGGAGTCATATTGCCAGTTGTTTCTCATCCTTTTACAAATTCTTTGTACCATGCAGACACTTGCGTTTTCTGCATGTTGTTTCTGATCTGTGCCATCAGGTGTCTTACAATATTGGACGATTTTACACCCTCTGTAGTCAGGAATTTTATTGTAATTGTTGCGCGACAGATGGTGGGTACCTCTTGTGTTGATATTGCAATTGTGACTGACGCAGTTTCATTGTCAGCCTGATTAGCACACAAGTTGTTTCCTGGAATCTCAACCAACACTACCCAGAAGGCACATCCTTTTCCTTTCATCTCGCAGCACTTAAAACCAAAATTCCAGTTTGTGTTTGACTCTCCCTCGCACTAACCTTGCTACGGCAGTGAGCATCATAACAGTAAAAGTAGATTATATTTTTCTTCTTCCTTGACAAGGGTTCTGAGCCAATTGTCCATACCGAAACTCAGCACTGCGCTGACCACATTATTCTAGGTCTACCTACATCTCTAGCCCTTACGTTTACCAAAGGTAGCTCTCTTATATAGTTTTATTTGGTTCCATATTAATATGTTGGAACCATTCCTGTTGATATTTGTTAATGTAATTTACTAGACTATAAATTATATTTTTTAAGAATAAATTATTTCCGTTGTAATGTGTGTACTTGTTCAGGAATTTAAATCGAAAGTGCACAAAACCTATTTCATAGTGAAAGAACAATTGTCACAAGGAATCTGCAGTTGTAGGTGTTGTGCATCTGGGGAGTTTCATATATAACTCGCTGTACTTATGTTTTTGGATTAATCTCAAGCTCAATTACATATACAATGCTTTACAGACAATGTAAAGAAGCTAATAATTTTATTAACATCACGAATACAAACGCCTCAACTTTGAGTCATAAGCTTTGTCTGTTATCGATGGAGTCCTTCCAATGCTCTATCCAAATCTACAGAGGAGTCAAAGAGCGACATTGTCAGATGCAGCTGAATAAAGCTGGAGATGGATGACAGCTGCCTGAAGTTCAGCCACATTGTGAATTCTGTGTTGATATTCAGAAGACTAAGAATTTTTGGTTTTTGTAGACTAAAAATAATAAGGCTGGCAGTTTCAAATTGGGAGAATGATCTGGCGTCACCAGAGGCTCATGAAGTCAATCTGGGGTTGCAAGAATGTTTTGTTCAGTGTTCTCTCACTCCGATATGTCATGTAAGTTTTCATCCCTCTACACACAATTGGGTCTGTTAACACTTCCCACAGCTTGACATTTTACATCTGTTCAAATCTGAATTTTCCTTCCACAAGTTTGTGGACTGTGTGTGACATCTGACTGAATCATCATTGTTATGAGTATTTATTAAATGAGGATGATATTGCTGTAACTGTCCTTCATTATTCTCAGCAGTGTCTAATTTCTTGTATAAATATGCAGCTTCATACACATTCAACTACTATCCGGTCATCTCATTGTATTTGTTGTAGAATACAAATGCACATCACACACACAGTGCAAAGAGGTAATTTTCGCATTTCTTTGGTTTGTTCTAATGATTGCTGTGTTTAGGACAGTTACCCAAAACATTTTTGTGTACTTCTTGTCAGTGAAAAATTGTATATGTAAATATGGGCCATCTTGTAAATTTATGGCTTATAGGAGTGGTTTCCGGGATTTCCCAGGAGTCTACTTTCAACCTGTTGTTTGTTAAGTTAGGTTTATGGCTATTTTGAT
Organism: Gryllus bimaculatus; assembly: GCA_017312745.1. Taxonomy (NCBI): domain Eukaryota; kingdom Metazoa; phylum Arthropoda; class Insecta; order Orthoptera; family Gryllidae; genus Gryllus; species Gryllus bimaculatus. Next base: position 4,162,156 of record BOPP01000059.1, read on the forward strand.
GCTTAGGTCGTTAGAATAAGACTCTTTTTAAATGATAAACATTAATTAGAAGTGCATATTGAATTCCCAGCCTTTTTATTATTTTTCAAGGTTCTTAATTTTGCTACTAGTCTTCTAGCACTTGCTAGTGAACTGAAAAAACATTTTCTCAATTTTATTATTATTATTCAGAGTGGCATTTCTGACAGTTTCTCAACGAGTTGATGCTCTGCAAATGTTCTGATCCGACCTCAAGTATTGAACATTAGCTTCACAATTGCCCAATTGTCAATTTATTATACCCAGTATAGTATTATTAGTGATAATGAGTAATACTTGTACATAAACTGAATCTAGTGAAACTAACATTTTTGACATTTGAGAAGATTGTCCTCATAGTATCAAAGTGAAGAAATCGGGAGAAGTTTCAAACTTTAATTGAGGAAATTTGTCTGAAGCAATATAACTAGAATTCACTGATCTGTCATTATGGAAGAGATTTTCTTACCATTCCAGGACATTTTTTCTCTTGTTGCCACAAGGTATCTTCCGAAGAGGATACCTTCCAAAATCTGCCTGTTGTCAGAACTGTTTCTGACTTAGGAGTTTTGAGCTGCTGGAATTGCATTTTCAATATCTATTAGGTAATAAAATCAAGGATTTATGTTCCTGCAAGATGGTTTAGATTGTTTTCCAAATAGTAGACTGATGTTTACAGTAAATTCCACTTCACTGTGACAAACAAACACGCCTTTCACAAAAGTATTTCCACATGTGATGTAAATAGTGAAGGTCTTTTTGTTGGTTGAAATGCCGGCTGCTTCTGCCACCTTACACCCTTTTATTTGTTTCTGACAGAAAACCATTCACTTCAACATTAATTTCTGGGTTCACCAGAATGAGGCTTATGACTAGACATTCAGTGATTAGGCACTAAAAAATAGACTTTTAGGAGCTGCTAATTGCAACCAATTCCAGCAATTTTGTATTACTCTTGAATCATAATAAAATGTGTGTATCTCATTCTCAATAGAATTAGTGTCCTCAAAATTGTGAATTAACATAATCAAATTGGAAGATCATGTTCTGATGACTGGCTGGACATTGATAGTCTGCTGACACTTGTACATTCTTATGAGCCATAGAATCTACTTTGGTCATCTCTCTTGTGTCCTGGTCTGGTAATATCTGAAAAGACATTAACTCTTGGGGTAATATTAGAAGAAAACCTCTTTAACTTTTTACCAGAAGGCAAAGAAAATATATTGTCATTTGAATAGATGTCTGCTAAATTTTCAGCTTTAGTAAACAGCTGACTGCAGGCATTTGCGGAAGATGTTAGTGCCTATTTTTAAATATTCACTCAGCAGTGTCTTGCTACATAGTGGTAGTTAAGTTTCTGGGCTGAGTTGAAAGGACGAGTTTTACTTAAAGTTCAATTACTTCCTGAAATTTAAATCTTGGTTGAGGTCTAGCATTGCCACAGGAGCTTTGATTAGCTATAATGTATGATACAGCTAAATAGTAACAATAAAATTACTATAAGTAATTATAAGAAGTGCTTCTGAACTGGGTCCATGTTGGGGAGATTGGACTAAGGTCAATAAATTCAGCAGGGAAATGTGTCCCATTCACAACACAGCAGGCATGTGGTTAGTTACTGCCTCTTTTAAAGTTTAAAGGTTGTTGTATAAGGAAACATTATTATATCTTCCGTTTCAATTGCTTCTTGAATTTTGAGATGTGCCATAACAATGGTATTTCATAGTATTTGATGTGAACTGTTATTCCACATGTGCAACCTGCAATGAGACTCCACTTTGCCATAAAGGAGGTAACTTAACTTGCATAGTTATTATTGCCACAATAAGTGGTAAATCTTCTCGTGCAGTAACTGTGGTCATGTTCAAGGTAGTGTGCTGAAGTTCATTTACCTTGTGAATATTAAGTTCTTCATTAATATCTATTTTCTTTGGGATCACCAGACCACACATCACACATTCGAATAAAATTTATCTTGTATAAAGGATTCACGGGAACTTACCTTAAATCTTTTTCCTCTTCCACCTTCTCCTGAGCAATAAATTTGAAAATGGCTCAGAAGATTAGGCACCCTAACGTATCTGTACTGTTGAAGATCGATCGTATGATATCCTTTCGTGGAGGTGCAACTCGCATGCCAATTTGTTTTTAGATGGCGTTGCTTTGATATTCCCGGAAGAATCTTTCCAAAAAAATTTGAAGGTCAATGTAACCTGATAAATACAATGCGTCACTTTTATTTAAAATATCTCGTTTGTGCTTATTTATGAATCTTCAAAACCACTTACGAAACACCCACCTCTTCTTATAATCACTTTGTTTTGTATCATGAATGTAAATTAATTTTATAGGAGTACAAATTGTATTCTACAGAATACATGCAGTTCATTGATACTAGTCTCCTATGGTAATTTCCATCTGTTTTTATCATGGACTGCTTGTTCTTGGGTAAATTGTGAACCGAGTTAGTCATGAAAAAATTATTTATTAAATCATGAACAGTATTGTGATGTGGATACTTCTAAACAGAAACATGCTCATGAACTGAAATGAACAATATTACCAGTAATTTGTCGCATTGTCAAATGAGGTGGGTGTGCACAATATGTAATTTGTCTGTCTCTCTCTCACACACACAAAATTGCGAGACAATCCAAAAAATTCCTAGCATTATTATAAAATCGATTGTAAGTTACCCTTCAGTATTGTTATCCATTGAGGTGGTTACTATAAAATTTTGAGTAGACCATGACTATGCATGGTAATGAAGATGTCTTCTAGTGTAATCATACCATATTTCCAGATTATCTTCTTAGTTGAATTTAGTATCCAGTTTTCACTACCATATGGCACTGCCATCACTTCATAGAACTTGAGTAATATTCCGCTCCTAATTTTACCTCTGAGAGTTCTTTTAATTGCATCTTTTCCTAAAAATCTTAATGTGTTGACGTGTTCTATTTATTCTAACTTCTAGAACGTGTTTGCATCTTTGAGGTTGGAGTCCTTGGATTGCCATGGATTTGATTTACTTGTTAATATTTTCAAATTATATAACTTCGTTATTTTATGGAGTTCGTATACATCTCTGCAAGTTGAATTTTTTGATGACAACTATAACTTGGTCAACAGCAAAAAATAAGTATTTTAATTCTAATTATTCCCTTTAATATGTCTGTTATATTAAGATCTAAAAACCGCTTCTTCTACTCACTTACCATGTTGTCGAGATATAAAATAAAAAGTATCAGTGACAGAAAGAGAGAACTCTTGTCCAAAATCTTCATTTATGATTTTCTACCAGGAAACAACTACACAAAATCATCAATATTTTTGTTTATTATTGAAACCCTTCTTTCTGGAGGTCTTTCTATAATTTGTTTGACATTTTCATAAGTGGAAAGTTAAAAGATCCTGTATGTTTAATATTGTGAAGAAATTTCCTCTCTCCTCCCCCTCTTTTTGTGTGTGTAGGGGTCATCAGTTAATATTGGAAAGGTAAAGGAAGTCCATAAATTACATAACCCAAATTTGGAATATTTTGAATACCCTCTTGCCCCTGTAACATTCAAATGTATGATAGTTAAAATGTGAATTAGTTGGTAATGATGACTCAGGGGCAAGTTGTAAGTGAAGTAAGGATGCCTACATGAGACAATTTTTGATCAAGATCTATCAATAGTCTGGACGAGTCAAACTGTGCCTGTTTAAATAGATTCTAGAACATATTACATAATCAGATTTGAATATTTTCTTTGTAACCTTATAGATTCAATAAAAAAATATTTCAGTTATTGTATAACAATTTAAATGTAATAATTTTATTTATGTTAACAAATTAATTAGTTAGGATTTTAATGTTATATGTGTCTTTTAAAAGTATATTTAGAAAATGTTGAAAACTTAAAGTTATGACAGTAAACTAATGCCCCCATATCCCAATGTAATACAGGGTAATGCAGCCTCAAACCCCCTTCGCTGCTTTAGCATTATGTAATTTATGGACAACCCCTTATTGGCATTTATTTTTATTTTGTGCAGGATAAGGGAAGGTGAAAAATAGACAAATACTGAATTAATTTGAAATGTTGATTAGCATTGTCCATTCTTATTGGTTGGAGGACAGAAAAGAATTATAAAAATTGCTAGAGCATGCCGTGAATAGAAATACCTCGTCAGCCTCATAATTACAGTGAAATTGAAAATAATGCAAGAAATCTGAAGGATTTAACCTAATGGTAAATTGCACTTTGTGAATGTTTTGTGTGCAATTTTTATTGCATTCTGTATTTTCTGAATTTCTTTTGACATATCATATCACATATTTTCCAGGTCTTATTTTACCTTGACTTTCCCTCATTTTGAAACGGCCTTCACTATTGTACAGCATACTACTAAGAGGTTGCAGAGTTCATCTTTATTTAGGAAAAATATGCGATATAAACTTCAAAGATTAACAAATAGAATTGAAAGCGACTTTTTATAAAATTGACAATTAATTTCAGACAGTACCAAGATCACTAAATCAATAACTAGAATAAAAACGTGTGCATGCACTGCTTCTCCTAATTATAATCTTAAAAACTATTTCAACCTAGCACCACTGCATTTTTTCAAGAAAATGCCAAGATGCTATTGAATAGAAAAAAAATGACAATTTAGATATTCTAGTTTTCAATTATTATACCAATGAATTTAAAATCATAATTATTAATTGTATTAAGTTCCATCAGTGACGCTCAGATTAGATCAATAGAAAAAGGTTAACTTATTTTCGCTTACTCAGTATACACATCTTCATTGAGCACATAATCTTGTGTGTGTGTGTGTGATACATAAGGTTGTCAAGTGCAACATTCGTAACATAACATAACAATTTATCTGAAAACTAAAAAATAATCTGCAATCTGTACTGAGTCCTGGGCTTTTTTCGTTTTAATTTAAAACTTGTTTCACTGGTAATAACCTTATCGTCACTGGTGATTATTCCACATGGAATAGCAGGGTTTAATCTAATAAGGTACCCTTTTTTCCCCCCTGCTAATATGATTGGGGGGGGGGTGCAGTAAGGGTGCTCTACAATACCCTTAATTATTACTATCGGTACTGGCTGTTATTTCTCCCAACTTACCATATATGCCTGTGAAAGAGTTGTCAAATAATGACTAAATTTGCAATGACTTACACAAGCAAGTCTTCTTGATCTTGGATATTATTGCATACAGAAAATATTTTGAGGTGAATGGAGTGACATCGATATTAGGCTTGTTCCGAGAACTTTGTAGTACAGCAGATGTAATAGAAAGGATCTAGTTTGTAATAATAATAATAATAATAATAATAATATTTATTGAGTCACATATACAATTACAATTAGTTTATTTCTCAATGTTCTTATTTCAGAGTGTTTCTCACAAATTCATAATCTTATCATTCTTGTTTCTTCCTGAATCTTTTAAATTTTTTGCAAAAGTTCGTAGTTCTTACGATTAAATGAAATTACGAAGTAGAAGTTCTGGGTGGGTAAAAGTGATGGTGAATTATTTTATTTTATATGATCATGATAGTGAATTATGTGGAGCATTGTATTCTGGTACTAGGAACAGAAGGATGTTTGCAATACAAGGATATTCTCAAATCTAATAATAAATTATCAATTTAACATCGAGTAATCCTGGGGATTTTGAATGTGATCTGAGCCTAAACAACTTGATATAGGGAGTTGTATGGTTTACTGAAAAGAGCATATTTAAAACAATGCTTTTAAAATTGCTTCTTGTAAAGCTGGATGTCCTCTCAGGTAGAAGTTGGGTGTTTGCTTGGAATGAATTAGTAAGTTGTCAAATTTTGGAGTATGGAACAGTTGTCAAATTTTATAGCAGTTTTAAATGAACAGATTTACACAGCCTTTACAATTAGATTCAATAGTCGTTACGTATTATAATACTTGACGAGTTCTTAGTTTTAATAAACTGAGTTCACATTCATGATATATTCTTCCATCTTTAGCGCATAAGATTTTTAGTTTCGTCTGTTCGATATCTTCAACTTTTATCTTGGGAAGAAATTAAGAAATAAATCATGAAGATAAAGGACTACCTTTTTATGCTTTAAATTTTATGTTAAAATTGAGTTAATAATAAAGTTACTACAAAACATGCAATTCAATGGCTTTCTCTCTTTTTGCCAGTATTAAGTTTTTCATATCCTAAAATTCATCAAAAATATCAATTATATTTTTATTTCTTCATCAAGTAAAATATTAAAGTGATTTGTGAAGCACCCATGAGGTAATCCTCTTTCTACTCCCAACTTGTTTTTGGATAAACGTTTATGTGATTGACTTTGTTTTCATGCTACTTTCTATTTCGTAAGGTATAGTAAGTTTTCCTTCTTTTACAAGGAGACAACTTGCTGGATTTTGTTGTGAAAGACCCTTCTCTGTACCAGTTTTGTTAGTATCCTGTTAGTATGACAAAAACTGTAATAAAGGTATGCCAGAGTCTATTTCCTTACATTTTAGATCATCATGGTGGGCCATGATGCAAATTGTTAGGAAAAAATGTCGACAACCAAACATCAATCCATGAAACATTGATTCCATTTATCGATCCATTTTAAAATTACTCATTTGTTATTTAAGAACATTTCACAAATGTAAAATCAAAATGGTTGTCAAGATCTTGAATTTTTGTATGCTCTTAAATCTCAGTCAAACCATCAAAACCAAAGTCCCTTAACATGTTGACTGCTGTGACTCAAAATATGTTTGAATGTGCCACCTATCTTTTCTTGAGAAATTTTAAATTAATATAAAATTAATGTTTGTGTGCAACTTCAGAATGTCGATGTGCACTAGCATTATGCTTAATTGTAATTTATTTGTTGATGCTTTTAAGCATTAGTGGTACTGGAGGAATATTTTGGAACTGAGTGCCGTCCAATACTTCTTTCTTCTTTAATTTCAAATGGAAAACAATTTAAAGTACTTGCGAACAAAAACTTTATTAAATGCAAAACTACATATAATGCTGTGTATAATAAATTTACAAATCGTTCAATTAGCAGTTGTTACATGGTTACTAATGTCTCTTTGATCACTACCCCTACATTCTTGGCCACTTTCAACTCTAGCATTGTTCTAATTGTTTTCCCAATCATTGTCAGAATTCGACACATCATCGAATTGACAATCCAAGATGTCAAACGATTTTATTTTCTCATCTGTTCTTTAAATTGTATTAGTACGCCTTCTTTTGGAATGGCCCAGGTACAATTTCTTTCTTCTTGATATCCACTAACAAGCTTGATTATAACACAAAAATAAGACCACTAGTGCAAAAGTATTCACGAATTCTACTTTGAATTTTACACACTACCGATGGAGAAATAGAGCGTTGAACAACAGTGATTCAAAAATGCTGATGCATTTCCAATAATCAGTCATGTAGTCATTCAACAAAGAAACCTACTATGCAAAAATGATAAATAATACCTTCTGACAATGCCTCTTAGAATACGTGATCCCTCTACCAGAGCCAATCAAGAAAAACAGCATAGAACCAGTATGGACGTAAAATACTTATAAGCAGCAGCAGCACCACTGCAAGTCTAAACTGGATGCTTAAAATGTCACTGGCAGTAAATAGTTGCATAACTTGTTTTGAGTTTAGGTGGTGTTAACATTGTAACAAATATATCGACACTTAAGGATAATTCCAAATTCCAAGAACTCATTTATTTGAGCAAATCATACTTTTTTACTTTTAATGTCAGATGCACAAATCCTGAAACAAGCCATTTTATTTGTGGGATAAAATGATCTTGCCGTTTCAGGGATGAAGTTGTCATTCCAAAGCACTTCTCGATTCAGGCATAGAGAGGTTGTTAGGGTTTAGGCATGTCATCAGAACAGTGGCGTTGTGATGATATACAAAATCAGTACATGCATTTGTGTACATCAGTATTTTTCTTCGACAGCTTCAAGTGTGTAAGTGTTCTAGATTTATGAAAGCCATTATTTTGTGGTAATGTATGCAGGTGACCAAGGAAGTTAAAATAATGAATTTCACTTCTCCTAACAGGCAACTGCATTCCTTTCCAGTTGCTTTTTCAATGAAAGATGTGTTTCTACCACCTGTGTCTTAGACATGCATGTTTCACCTTTCACTCTTTTAGGATCAGTGCACAAAAAATTTCAAATCTTTCAACATGAAAGGATTTTATTAATACTTTTTCCCCCTTAATTAAGGAATCTGTAGCAAAGTACAAAATCAACGAGGATTATAACATATATAAACAGTTCTTTCCGGACTTAATTCATTGGAGATCACAAGTCAGATCTATTCATAATAAAAAAAAAATCATTAATAGGAAACCAAAGTATTTTATTCGGTTCATAATGTACACATTGTTCCCTATAAAATTTCCTTAAAAAGAAAGAAAATGATATGGCACTCCTCGGTATTAATGGAAGATTTACTTTAGTTTAAAAGTTGTTAAAAATTATGATATTTAAAAAGTTTAAACCTCCATGTAAGAGAAGCTTCATCCATACCATTATTTCACTTAATGTAAAATACTTGTAATAATTTTCACGTTATGTTATTATCATCTTAGGATAGAGAAATATTGCCTGTGTATCTTATGTGAGTGCAGAAACATACAAATATGAAATTTAATAATATCAAGAAGAAAAATATTTTTGCAGCATATCTGTGAAGTGTCTTAATGTTTTATAATCCTTAAAAAGTAGCAGTGCTACTCTACATCCATTTATTTTCTTGTGAATTGCAATGTTTGATTAAATGAAATTATGTATGACAGGCTGGCTACTTCTGGAAAACTGAGAAACACAAGGGAAATTTGTTTGATCTTGAATAATAAAGGGAAAGTAAGTTCTTTCTCAATTTTCATTTGTAAAAAAAATATTGTTAACTTTTGCTTTCTTCGAGGCAAAGCTGGAGAGTTGGCAAATAGATGAGATAGGTAGTAACTCATAGTGTTGGTGCAAGAGAAGTGAGATTGTGGGAGAAAAGACTTAACCAATGTAAAATTGGTAGTGTTGTATTATAACTGGAAAGGTGAAGAGTATTATACAAAGAAAAGTTGACTAGCAATTGCACAGTTCTTTCACATCTGATATTGAATCCCGTTGGCTGACAAGACTTTCTCCGCTGTTTGATGTAGACAGAAGTGCAATGCTTAGAAATCGGTTTGCAAATTTTATCTTGCCTGAGGGCCTAGTTGTTTAGTGAGGAATGAGTCAGCCTACGTATGCGGTGTTTCATAGCTAGCACAGTAAGTTGTAGTAAGGATAAAATCATTCTTCCATTTGGTTATGGAAATCATAATGTAAAATTCTTTACAAATATCTGAAAATGTATCTCAGAATTTATTTTTAAATGTAATGTACGAGTACTCTTCAACTACTAAACAGGCAGAGCCTCTTCTTCGAGATGGAGGAAGATTTGCAAGTGATTTTGCAAAGAATATGACATCACTTCCAAATAATTAAATTTATTATTAAAAATGGCTGGGGAGTATTTTGTTGTTTGATTTGCAGTCTTAAGTTACACCTTCAAGTAGGTGTGAAATTTATTGCCAGATGATTTAATTTTAATACATATATTTCATTTCAAAACACTAGCATTGCTAACTACTTCATCGCAAATTGCAGCTAGGAAAGTAGCAGTTTTCAAAAACCAAGGTGTAGTTTCATCAATTAGTGGTTTCAGAATATGAAATGAATTACTGTGGGGAAGAAAAGTTGGAGGGAATAAGTTGCTCTTATTCATTCAACCAATTAAAAGGTAGTTCACAGAAATGCTGCAAAAAACATGTCATGCTTTGTTTTTAACTTACGGCAATGTTTCAAACATATACTATGCTTTTGTTATGACTATTTTCTTTTAAAGTTCAGATTATATATAGATATATATTTTTTTGAATGTGTGTTAATTTCAAATGTATTCTATTGAGATTTCAATAAAAAAGCAAAATAAAACATCACTAAACCACACCTTTATTCCCAAGAGCGTGTACAAATATACCTACTTCCGTTTTCTTTCTCCTCAGTACTACAACATATTGTCGTATATGTTGCCCAAAATTAATGTCTTTGAGAGGTTGTCATTGGTATCTTCAGGTATTTGTCAAAGTAGTTAAAGATCTACATCCTGTTAGATTGAGAAGTATGTCATGCCAATGCATTTCTAGAGAAGGGAAATCAAATTGCAGGGAAACAGCTGGTCATGTCAAAAAATCTGTATGTTTTATAGCCTGAATCTTGGTGAAAGGAAATAATGATTTATTGACATGACGCAGTGAACACCAGTAATATAACGTCACGTTTGTATAAAGTGCCATTTGCAGTTACCACTGGAATTTTATTAGGTCTGCAAAATGAACAGCAATAATTACCAGTTCTGAGGAGATTCTAATAAGAAGGATATTATTTTTTTTTAATTCGTTAGTTTGTGTGGATTGAATTATAAGTAAATGGCTGATATTTAGTTAGTGGAATGGAGTTTGTAAATAGTAGTAATGAAAATGATCAAATCATTTGAAGTCATTTAACGCAATTCCACTCTAATGCAAATATGTTCATAATCATTTGCTGATAATGTGCATATTAGTGGAGTGAGATGTTAAAAACAATTGCATTTTAATACATTACAATTTATGAGAAGACAAAATAATACAACAAAATTAATTTTATGTTATTTTCAATAGGGCAAGTAGTACTATTCATTGGATAAGTTTGAAGAAAAAATTGGAGCAGTTTTTGAGAAAATTGTTATTAAATATTTCTGCAAATGCGGAATTTGAGCTCATTTTCACAGCAAACTTCAGTTTTTGAGAAACTTTAAGACTTGTTCAAAACGCGTGAAGTCAAAAATGCAATAATCTAAACAAATGGCCGCTAGTGTTAATATTAATGATGTGAGACATAAAAAAATTATATTTTTGTAATTAAAAACGGCAAAAGAATACAGCAATGTGGAGTTTATGATATTTAATAGTTCATTTCGTACTATTGAAACCAAAGTTTAGGGAAACAAATTGCCTTTTTTGAGAAAATATTTCTATTTCTAATATTGCACAAGTCACATGCAATATAGCGTGAAAACTACTCAATAAAAAAGAGGACATGAACTTAATGAAACAACTATGGAGAAAAGATTTTACTTTGAGGAAAAAATTGTATCTTGTTGGTAGGAATAAGCTGGAAAAGGTTAAATTTGTAAATGTTCGGAAATTGAGTTTGCAGTAAAAAAGGAACCTATGCTGTCTTTAGTGTATTATTTCAAAAAATTTGGAGCCATTTTTGAAAGAAGAAAAAATTGAAAATTTTCCTGGAACTTCATGTGAAGTACCCCCAAATTTTAAAGACTTTTTCAAAATGGCAAAGTTTCGAGTCAGATCGACCGGGGAATATCGATTTTGGAAAAAAAATCCTACATACGGTATAGGCGTCAGTGGTGTTCATAGACGGATGTTTTGAAAAACTAGTGATGCAACGACACGTACTTTCTCGCGATATTCTAAATGACTTTGTAATATGACAATTTCTGTCTTACACTTCAACTGCCATTTGAAAAATTATTTAAATTGCTTAAACATTTAAAAATTGCCTATATTTCACCTAAAATAACGCGAAAAATACTCAAAATTTTTGGAAAATTGTACATGGCATTATTTCAAAATCTATCTTTAATTAATATATTTCATTAAGGGGAAAAACTATATATTAAGTGTCTTAGATGAAGGAAAATGCCCGGGGGGAAAATTGAATTCTTGCAATTTTCGAAAGTCAGGATTTTTAACGAACATGAGACCTGCACCATTGTCTTAAACGTCCTTCACTCTGTCCAGCAAACAAATTTAGTCAAAACCGATGGAGCCTTTTTTTAATTTGGCAAATGTCGCAGGGTCTTCATGAAAAGTACCCTCCATTAAAATATCAATTTTAAATTCGAGAGACCGCAACATCGACCAGATCGATTTTGGAGAAAAATGAATGGAATAGCGTTCATAGATGTTTTGCGGTCAGTCGACTTTTCTGTATTAAGGACCCATAAAACATGGAATCTGGCTGCACGTAGTAAACGATTTTTTTCTAAATTAGGGACTAGACTTATCCACTTTTTCGTTACAAGGGCCTGGCAATTAGAGTTTTTCTACCGAAAATTTACCGTTTTCTCCCACATTACAAAACTTTCTCTAAAGAAGTTCTTTCTTAGGCGAGAAAGTAAAAAACACTTCAAGGGCTCACTATTCGTGAAATGTGACTACATTACGTGTTACGAGGGAGTAATTTACTACATATAAGCACAGGGTTTATCCACTTTTTCTGTATCAGAACCACGCAATGCCAGTTTTTGTCTAAAAATCTAGCCTCTAGTCGGTGATCAGGGAATATTGGGGGGGAAAAATGCTACGAATAATTTAGTGATGTTCTCAGACGAAAGTTTTCAAACAAAAAAAAAAATAGTTATCAGAGGACCCAAAAACGTGTATTTCCGTTAAAATCTCGAAATCTATTTTTCCCAGCATTGCATAACTTTCTCTATACTACGTATTACTTCGTATGTACGTACGTATACGAAATTGTAACTTGTGGTACATACTTTCTCGTACTTATGGGACGGCTCATACGTGTAGTGTGTGGTCAAATCATTAGACTGGAGTTCTTGAATGAGAAAAAAATGTATTTGCTATAGATCTTGAAAATAAACTGAGGTGACTAATGTTTTATAAACTTGATCTTAATTAAATTAGGCGTCGTGCGGCATGTACAAAGTCAAAATTGAATTTATTCTTTCTATTTTGGAGCATTTTGCAAATGCTTCAAGCGATTTATTTTCAAGTTTCTCGAAACTCAAAACTTTTCTGGGAAAATGAGCTAAAAATTCTGCATTTTTAGAAACGCCTCAATATTTTTAAAAAAAACGACGCAGTTTTGCTCTTTCCTGGGAATACCCTTAGAGGACCTGTTGTTGCCGCCGCAAGAAGCCCTGGTAGATGTTCCAGACGCCGATAAATAGAAGCTGGGAAGTAAACAGGAAAGCTAGCCCGATTAAAGAAAACTATCTAATACGAGAAATTCTGTGCCGTTATGTTGCACTACTAGTTTACTTTCTCGTATACTACTTACGTAGTATAGAGAAGATATTTCTCAATATCATCTCATCAACGGGATTCAAAAGAATAGCATCAAATTTTTTATTTACTGGTTATTGACAATTGTCTGGGGATTCTAATACAACCCACACAACTACTAGGCGGTTGCGTGGCCAATGAAATGGTTTCCACGTGTCAGTATGCATGGAATGCCCGAAACACACGAAACAGACCCGCAATGCCCAGCGAAACCTCACAGAGAATCCGAGATCTGTTTTCTATTAAGAAAAAGGCCTGGGCCAAAGAAAGCCCTATTCCCCAGATGAAGAAAGCCTCTTTGAAATTGTTCAGTTGCATGGACTTTGCGGCGTTACCCGAAACCCTTTTTTTATCAGACGAACAATACATTAATCGGCTTCCACTGGCCAACATCGTTTGCGCACAAGTCTCTTGTTTATATTTTCTTAACACACCTGCTTCTACTAATCTTTGAATTAACTTCTCGAAAGATCTTGCGTGTGGCCAATTCTTTCGTACGGGAAAAGATACATAACAAGGAGTGAAAAGACACACAGGCGTTTCGATCACACCTAGCTCTAAATCTTCAACTTTGTACATGGGTATATGTGTTTCGTAGCTAAGAATAGCTTCTTCTTTGGGATTAAACACTTCCTCGCGCGCGAATATATCTGAGAATTTTGAAATCAACGATGCGTAAATATTACTTTGCGATTTGAGCCAGTGTAAATATTCCGGTTCCATTGTCGGCGGTGCGTAAATCCGCGCAAACGCCGCGTCCACCTCTTCCAGCGTGCGGAACTCTCTCCCCCTCCCCGGAGACACGATGGAACCCGTGAGGGAGCCGCCGATGAAGTTCCACAGGAAGAAGCTGAGTAGGCTGAGCCAGAGGCAGAGGCGGCGCAGGGACGCGTGGGAGGCGCCGGTGATGAGGCAGCCCAGCACGGCGAACGCCGCGTCGGTCCAGCCCAGCCCGAAGGCGAGGCCCGCTGCGGTGACGGCGCCCAGCGCGCAGGCGGCCGTGGCCAACCAGATGCTCGGCGGCACCGTCAGCAGCACGCTGAGCTCTAGGGCGGCCGGCGCCCCTACCAAGAAGCACAAGTCGTCCTTGTCGTGCGGGTACAGTATGCTCAGGTTGTTCATCTGCGTCAACCCCATGTACACGGGTTCCGTCAGAATGTCCAGTTCACCGGTGGCCAGTTGCTTGTAGCCGAGATCGACATCGAAGAAGTTGGTAAAGAAGCCTATGTGCGCACATCCCAACTCCAATCTTGCTTTCACCGTACGCATGAGTTTTTGGGAATGCTGCACGAAGAAGTTGTTATGTATAGAATTGTTGCACCAGTGATGCACCTTAAGAGCGTAGGATATTACACCGTATTTGACAATCGCTTCCCTTTCTGGCAAAACGACAGGGGCTTTTACCGTAGTATTTATTGTAATAGGGAATGTCGTTTCTTGTTCCAGCTTTCTTCCCATATTTTGAATGAAGTGTCGTTTCCATGAAATTCTTGAATTTGTGTGCATGTCCGGTAGAAATAATAAAATTGAAAGGAATATTAATTTGAACATGACTCTTCTAACAACGTGAGAGACCCGATATAGTGAGACCTCAGCGGAATCCTGTGTCTGATGCAGTGACCTCTGGAAACAGAACATTCTCGAATAAGTTGAAAATAATTATACGTGCTGTAAAAGGTGTACTTATTATCTAGTACATATAATGCTGCAAGAGTTGCTTTGCATGAAAAGAAGAGGACAGTAAAGAAAGAATTATTGCAGTAATGAGATTTCTGACGTATGTTGACATTAAAGGGAAGTTGAGAGCTTCATTTTGTTAATAGAAAAATACTATAATAGTCCAGTCAATGGCTCATATTGCAGATATATACTCTCTGGTCAATTGGTGCTCAAAAGGGCCCGGTCCAGAAAAAATGCCGGAAGTTTTTTTCTCAACGGTTCTCTATGTTTTTGAGGTTGCTGAATTCGAATTTGATGTTTGCCACCTTAAAAAAGGTTGGCTTCACATTCAAAATTGCAAAAAAAATCCAACAAATTTCGCTCTTTTTAGTTTTTTACTTTTATTGTCAAAACTGCGTTTAAAATTAAATAAGATACAATTTGCTCCAAAATGCATACCTTAACTTTGAATTTCTGAAAAAAAGTAAGCCTGCTGAGCACGATGAAAAACGGTTACTTTTTGGGTCTCTGGCGAAAGCGGGAGAAAAGGTTTTTCCAGCCCTCCTATCTCGCAGCGGCACACTGGTACCACTTTATCATGCTTGAAAACAGCCATTGAACAAATAATTGGCAATATTAAATGATCAACACTCTGAGTGTTAATTATTTATATAATCATGAGGGACGTACATCCTCGCGCGGAGTAGCTGTAAATCCTTGAAACATACATCATAAGGTACATGTGCTTTAAATATTTCTGGGCGAGAAAGAAAATCATCTTCGATCCCTTCGTCAATTCTTCAATGGTAAAATGCTATTCCTCGCCACTGTTTCCAAGAACACTAAAAATAGTTTGCATAGCTGAATCTACGTCATCTCTGCAGGGCCTGACTATGGTTTGAGTTCGTGTCTTCTTTGGGAACTGATGAGTGCTTTCATGCACATCAAATAAGCATGTGCATCAGCAGCTAACAAGTCATTTACTGCCCCTTCACAGTACACTATAGAACGTCAAAAATTATTACAATTTCTCGCGAGTCATAAAAAAGTTCCTCTGACAGCTAATTTTCTCACAGGATATACTAGATATCGTTTTGCTTTTTAATTTCGGTCTCGCAAAGTCTTGTGGTTCCTCCTCTCCACAAATAAAACAATGAGTATTGAAGACAAATTCATGTATTTATGAATGTAGTTGAGGTGATTCAACTTCTTTTTGATCTCTCTTCGCGTAAGTAGAACTCAATTTTTCGTTTTTGTGTTGCTTCCTATACTTTGCGTTGACTTCAATTATTGTTGAGTTACATGTGACCTTGCAATTCTACCGCTTCTCTTTGGCATCAATGAAATCTTCCAACATTTTCTTTCACAAAAGTTAGCTGTGTTCCACCTTCCAATGTTTTATCACAAATAGCATACACCCTGAAATGCATTATGCACACGTAATATAACTGTAAATATTACAGGTTCATATTATTTTACAATGAGTTCGTAATGTGGCAAGCTAACTTAACTTTGCCGACCTTGCGCCAGTGCGTAAGGTTGAGGTTTCGCAATGGATTCAATCACACGCTGGTGCGTGGTGTAGGGTGATATTTCAGGTATAGTCACGAGTCGGCGCATGAAATACTTCGTGGAATAACATGCAAGTTATAGATTTCCAAAATTTGCTTCAAACATCTGCGTAGAATCTGAATTATCTCTTTTGCTGTCGTTGTTTTGGGAATTATACATTACACGCGGTCGGAGATTTCCAGCAGTAGTATAAGTTTGCACGACCGCATAATGTGGTGGTAACAAAACTATCTTTAGAATTTCAGCTGGAGGAGATGCCAAATGATAAGCAGGAATAGAGGGAGCAGAAGATATTTTGTGTAAAAATTGGATGGAATTTCAGTAAATATAGTTCTCGCTCGGATTAGGAATCTCTCCATTGCAACGTTACATCTGGTAGAGCCAGACTAGGGTTGCCACCTCTCCGGTTTTTGAGCTTCATCTCCGGTGTCCGGTTTTTGAAAAATTATTTCCGTTTTTTTTTTCAATTTCTATACATTTTCAAATTTTTTACAAAATAAATAGATTTTTCAACTTAAAATTTAAAGCTTTTTCTATTTCATAAGAAAATCGTGTCCTTTCCTTCTTCATTGAAATGCATTAAAGAGCAGAAATGAAAAATTGCGTCTTGCGGAATTCTCGTGTTATGCGCCCTCCGGCTTTTTTTTTTTCTTTCTTACGCATATCAGACACAGACGAGCATCTTAGCGATTATGCCGAGAATCGCATCGCGCACAGTTTCAAGAATAACCCACCGGAATGCTATTCGATATCTTCATTTTGAACAAGATTTTTCGTTCGTTTTTTCTTAGAACAAATTTTTCTTGGGGGGGGGGGGGGGGCAAACATTTGATAAAGGTACATTTTGATTCGTGCGAACTGCACGTCATGGTATTCTTGCTGCGAAACTAGAAAACGGTTTGAATGATTGTTATTACTATATATTATATATATTATATATATAATATATATAATATATATATACTATATTTATGCAACAATTTTTCGTATCAAAAAGGCTGAATATTTAGATATGCAAATTAACAATTTGAAATAAATGTTAAAAACGGACTAATTATACAGGGTAAGTTTTACACACAAATTTTGTTTTTACGTATCTCTATACTCTAAAAAATAATTATCATAATTATTGTTGTTTAGAAATACTGAAGTTAAAGACTATATTTATTGAGCGAAATCAACATTTTAAGAAATCCTAAAAAGTTGTGTAATCGTATATAAAACGAATTAATTAGAAAGAGTTAAACACTACATAATAGATTAATTAATATAAAATGTTTTAGCAAATTATTCTTCTCATTTATTTTTTTATTTATATTTGACAATATACATAAATTGATAAAGTAAGTTTAATTTATACAGTTAAAGCACTCTCCAAACTTCAGATAGCACAACTTTATTTAGCAATTAAATATTTAATACCACGGCCCCCCCCGGTTGGCAGCGGTCTCCGGTTTTCTGGAATTGGCAAGGTGGCAACTCTAAGCCAGACTCTTGGCACATCTGTCAATGTAGCCCATCTCGACACACTCTATGGTAAAGTATTTAAAAATACGAATTATCATTGTTTTCTCCTTAGATAATTATATAATTATCGGTAAATCACTGACATAGTAATGTTGGCACTTGATTCCACCATTTCAGTGATTGGCTAATAAAGAGATAAATAATATTCGTAATTGAGAAAACAAAAATAACATCTTTTAAAAACACCATACAACGGCAATTGCATATACTCTGTATCCTCACCCTCGTTTTGTTCTATAGTGATACTCTATTTTTTTAAAGATGAAGTTTGCATATGAAATTATCTGGTTCAATATTTTTGTTTAATACCTAAAATGTACTCATTAGTGTTATTTTTACATTTAATCATAATGTGGCACGCATTGTTGGTACAATGTTTTGATTAATATATTGTATTCTACAAAACGTATTGTAATAATTTTCTTACATCCCTCTTCTTTTGGTTATCTAAGGCTTGGATTTGCAGATATTCCGCACGAGCAAACACAACCCTATTGATTCCGTGAATATTGGAGGGTTAATCATTTAACAATGCCAATTATTGTTTCACAATCATTGTTTTCAAGCATGATAAAGTGCCACCGCGAGATAGGATGGCTGGAAAAAACTGTTCTCCCGCTTTTATCAAGGCCCAAAAAGTAACCGTTTTTCATCGCTCTCTACCACCTTAACCGTTTTTTAGAAATTCAAAGTTAATGTATGTATTTTGTAGGAAAGTGTATCTACTTTAATTCTTAAACAACAATTGTTTCTATAAAACGCACAGTTTTGACGATATAAGCGAAACACTAAAAACAGAGTGACATTTGTAGGATTTTTTTGAGGTGGCAAACATCAAATTCGAATTCAGCACATAAAACATATAGAACTGTTCAGAAAAAACTTACGGAATTTTTTCATGGATCAGATACCTTTTGACTGGACTATAAACTTTAAGAGTTTTTTCAATACGCTCATAGCCAGTTTCAAGCTATGTATGCCGTTGAAACATACGAATGCACATTGTGTAAGTATGATTAATGTTCTGAAAAAATTAGAAAATAATAATATTAGAAACCTATAATCATCATCACATAAAATGTCATGAGCCATTACACCATCTTATCCTCAAATAGGAAGAGATGTACATAAAAATTTTAATCAAATGAAATAGTAACATTAACGATATAGATAACACAAAACGTGAGAGTTAATAAAAAGTGAAATTTAAGTATTGAAGAGTTAGCTCTACGTCTTTTTAGACGGCTGTCATTAGAAAATTGTTCTTTAATTTTTTTCATATCAAATTCTGATTCTGAACAAATCCTAACCCATTTTGAGATACATCTTGATATATTCCAAATTTGGGGCATCGACCTCCTCTCTCCACCAAATATAAAAAAAAGAAAGAAAGAAAAAATACCTTTGACTTTCCGACAACATATAAGTGTATACAATTAGATTTGATAAAACGTTTTCTCTTCAATAATCGCAAATTGTTAATATTTCTTTCTGTAATTAGGGTCCGAATTTTTTGTAACATTAATTAATTTCATAATCGTGCAACGGTTTCGGGGATTGTTGTCCCCATCACCAGGCTGTAAAATTGAATATTGAAGTTATATGGTACAAAATTTAAAATTATTTACCATACAATATTAAAATGGAGAAATTAGAACAGGTAAGAACTTACCAGACACACGAGAGCTCACAAAACAGATGGTTTGTACATTAATATTATTATACAGTTAACCGCCACTCGACAGACAAAATTTACGTTCATTGCATTGGTGAGAGCGGTTGAAAGAATGAGTTCTGAGAGCCACGGGAAGTTAAGACGAAGAGGGGGAGGGAGAAGGTTTTGAAATCGGTACAGAGGAGAGGGAACTAATTGTTCAATGCAGTGATGTCATATCTACCAACTTTTTGGTAGATCTACCAATTTTCACTTCAGTCTACCTATCTACCACCCTAGACCTAAAAACTACCAATTTTTTAAATTAGTCCACGTCCGGAAAAGTGTAAAAATAATTACCAATATTTAAAATTTCCTACGATTCACCACCATTTACGTTAGAGCAGTTTCGTAGAATAGAGGAAACTGATCGTACTAAAGTAGATGTTTATCCCTTTTATTTGCTAGGGGAGTTGCAACCACATTTATACCCTGAAGGCATTACGAAATGAATATTTATTCTAGCAAAATATCGTGCTTCTTAAGACCTGTGCAAATTATAGTGGACATTATTTCGTCAGGAAATATTTCGCTCTCTCCATTATATTTAAGAGTAATAAAACAAGGATACACATTTATCAGAGTGGTTAAACAATTATTAAAGCCGTGCTCCTGAGCAGTGTTTTAGTTAAAAAGAATTGTTTATGAAACGGAAACATGTATACGTATTATACGCGCACGTTTTCTTGCCTACCCCTCTCTTGCTAACAGTCAGTTGAATGAAGAATAAATGACAGCAATGAGCGTTGTGAAAAATATGATAACAGAAATGTTCGCTCCGTGTAATAGAAACTATTTTGCATCAAAAACGAACTACAATCTTTTGTACTAAATTTTCTCTTCGTCAAAAAAAACTCCCCACTCCTCTCGCAACTAGCGAAGCGAGGGCTCAAGAAAACGTGCGCGGGTTATAGACGTCTTGTTCATGTGTGTGTGTGTCAAAAGAGCTCACCTTGGTTTATAACAAAGACGTTTTTAGGCTCAAGTAATATTTTTTTAATAAAAAAATATCGGTTTAGATTAGAACGGCGTTGATTCTCCAATAGCACCAAAGGCAATCCTACTTTCGATGGCGTTTCGCATTAAATAATTATTACGTAAGTAAAGAATTTGTTTCTCCACTTCAGCCTGTTTCTTTTATTTGCATAAAATCGAAATAAAACTTTCCTCATGTTTCCAAACAAGTTTTACAAAAAGCAATATTACTCTACTTTGAGGTACACAATTTAGTTCGATGGCATCGGCTTTCATTATTCGTCGCTCTCAAAATTTACATTTCCCCATTTTTTATATTTAAAACTTAATGAATGGGCGAAGAAATTCAAACATTGGTAAACTATGGTCGTCTTAATGTTGTTTATCAAAACATCTTTCTTCGAAATACTTTCATGTCCAGTACACACGCATCAAGATGTTATCGTAGGATAGTTCTCTTCGATTTGATGACTTATTATCTTTGTTTAAGAGCTTGGTTCATAACGATCCAGGCAACGCTCTTTTACTATGTCGCAATTTAAAGTCAACCCTACTGTGGTTGAATAAGAACAGAACGGATATTTCGTAATGTAAGTTTAAACAGTAATTTAAGATGTATGATTTTCATAACATTGCTTGAAACTAGATATTTCACTAGAAATAATAGCTTAAAATGGGTTTCTCGTATAAAAGATTTATACAGAAATATTAATTGATGTCATAGTTTTACTTTCTCTTCTTAAGAAGAGAAAATTATGTAATGCTGCGCGAAAATAAAAAGGTGCATTTTCGACAGAAAAACTCTTATCACAGCGTCCTGGCAACGAAAAAATGGATAAATCCTATTACAAAATTTTAAAAAAGATCCTCTAACACGTGGTGTAGTCATAATCCCTATTTTGTGGGTTCTTGGTTCCGGCAAATCGATTGACGGCAAAACGTCTGTCTGACTGAACAACGCTAGCGGCTAAACCTTTCAGCCAATTTTCTCCAAAATTGATATTCCCTTTATCGATCCGGTTGATGTCGCGGTCCCTCGCATTTGAAATCAATATTTTAATTTTGGGGGCATGTACATGAAATTTTCATTTTCAAAATTTTCAAAGAAATGGCGCCATGGATTTTGTTTAAATTTTGTTGTTGGATAGTCTAAAGGACGTTTTAAGAGAATGATAAAAGTCTCGAGTTTGTTAAAAACTGATTTTTCGAAAATTACAAAAATTCAAAATTATTTTGACGTTTTATACCTTAAATATTAAAAATAAAGATTTCCCCCCTTAATAAATTCTGTTCCTTATAGATAGATTTTGAAATAAGGTTACGTACAACTTTCGAATATTTGAGAATTTTTGCTTGATTTTGCGTGAAATATATGCAATTTTTAAATTTTGTTTAAACAATTTTCTCAAAAGCTACTCTATGATGAAATTTTGTTGGTGGATGGTCTGAAGAACGTTTAGAAAAATGATGCAGATGTCTTGTTGGTTAAAAACCCCGATTTTCCCCCCAAAAAAAAACAACAAAAAAAACCGGCGTTTTTAGGCAAAATTTATCTACAGATGATTGTGTTCGGTAGTGTTTAGATAGTGTTTCAAACTGATTGGATTCGATAGTGTCAATAGGTATATTCAGTACGTTCAATAAATATGGCAAGTGCCGGTGCGAACGGAATGATTCGTAGATTCTTGGACGATAGTGGTCGGTGGCGTTTCGCACTGATTCGATTCGGTAGTACGTAGAGATTGTAGCGCGGCTCCCTCTGCGCGGTTTTTGTTTTTTGGTAAACCTTGAGGTTGTAGCACGGCTCCCTCTGGGCTTGGTGTGCGTCGTAGGACAGACTGAGTGTGGCGTGGGACAGACTGAGTATGGAAGTTGAGCGCTGGTCTCTCTGCGCTTGGTCTGTGACTTGGGACGGACTGAGTGCGGAAGTTGAGCATTGCTCCGTCTGCGCTTGGTGTGTGGCGTGGGACAGACTGAGTGTGGAGGTTGAGCACGGCTCCCTCTACTCTCAGATTTTTCGAATATATGCTGCGGGAAAAACAATTCTCTCACCGTTCTGAAGCGGCAAATGCCACCCCTCCCTTAACAACAAAGTACGGAAGAGCACATCCACCTAAACCAAGACGAAGAGTTTTTACAATTCCTTTAAAAGCTGACAGGGACTGAAGGACTCAGTAGAGTAGTCCCTCACCGACATATGCAACTTCACCAATCATTAAAAAAAAGCTGGCCAACGGCAACGAGCAGCAGCGGTCTTAAATAAGATTTACTCCCATAACTCTTCAACTATTGACCCAAAATAAAACAATTCATAACCTTATAGTACCCCACTGCTAGAAAACTCAGAGTCCTCTGTAGACTCACTTATCCCCGGCGCAATGGCCTCCTCACAACAATCAATTGAATCCATGCAGTCATCAACTAAATAACAATACAAATAACCAAATTATTCTTACTTTAGGTATCAATAAAGCTCCCCACCCGTTAAACCAAAGTGTTAATATACTGAATAATGATAACAACCTAAATTTAAGAGGCGAGTCAAATAAACAAAGAAACAATCGATGAAGATGGCTTCATCACACCAAGCAAATTCTTCAAAAAACAAATTGCCCTGGAACTATCCCCATCTCATACTGCAAACAAAATGTTTTTAAAAACCCAAAATGTTCGTAATTTTTCACGGAATGGAGGAACCTTTAGCACTGTTAACCAGAATGTGATATAATTCAACGTAGTATTCATTTGTCAATGCATTAATTATAATAGATATAGGGTTATTAAAACTATAAATAAATATTGCACTTTTTAAAGATATTTTTAATAAAATCCTTTCTTCAAATTTTTTATGGTTGAATTTCAATATTCAAGTCACGCGATTAAAATATTGTTTTCTCCAATGATTGTAATGTTAACATTTTTTCTAAAACGTATTTTCAATATCTTTTGCTTGGTAAGTTTTAATGAATATTTGATGCCATTTCTTGTAATACGATTGGGTCATTACTTGCTAGTCCTGGTGACAGGAGAAAACAGTTCATTTGGTGACCTACGTAATACTTGGGCTTAGCTCTTACACAAATCAAGTCTTAAAGAAGATCGCTTAGCTTTTACAGAAATATAGTCTTGAATATTCACGAAATTTCAGTGGCTCATTATGATACTGTGTTTGTCCAACACGTTCAGGCAATGCAAGTATTATATGCGCACATTTTCTTGAGCTCCGCAAAATCTATCCCCACTCCTTTACCAACATTAGTTGAATTAAGAATAAACAATAGCAACGAGCGTTGTAGACAAAATTCTGATAACCAGAGAAGTTCTCTCCCGTGCATCGAAAATCTAACTACAATTTTGCTATAAAATTCCTTTTGTGAAAAAAAAAACCAACTCCCCACTCCTCTCACAACTAGCGAAGCGAGTGCTCAAGAACGTGTGCGGATAATACCAAGGTCATTTCATAAATAATGTAGTGACAACATTGTTGGCTGACGCTACTGATTGTTGTGGGTACTGTGAGTGTTGAGGATCAAAGATCGCATAGTAATATCTTTTTATTTATTTACGTTAAAAACTGTGTGTGAAGTTCTATAGGGAGAAGTAAATTTGAAGTTAAATTTATGTTCAGAAGCAAAAAAAAAAAAAAAAAAAAAAGGGGGGGGGGGGCACCTCAGCATTTCCTCAAGGATCAAGGAAACTGGGCGAAAACCTGATCGAGATAGGAGCCATTGATTGAAACTTCGGGGTAAAAACCCGACTGAAATCTAGAAAGCTTTAAGTAAAGTGTGCGGTAAGCTTACAGTGACCTGTAGTACAGTTTCCCATTGAGCTAGTCGATTTCGTGAAGGTTGTGTGAGAAGAAACGACGATGCAAGACCGGGAACATCCACAGATGTCCACAAAACATCCACAGCTGAACGAAATGTGAAACTTGTGGCAGATGTTTTTGAAAAGGATCGTTGTGCGACATTGGAAAAAAAATCTGAAGCCACAGGATTTTCAATAACGTCGATATTTCGAATAATCAAATGATTGATACTGAAAATGCACAAAAACCAACATATGTTGCTTGACTACTCTGGCTTACTCATTCTCCACGACAACGCTCGCCATCACACGGCCAAAGTCGGAACAGAAAAGTTCCATGAATGTAGTTGGGAAGTGTTCCAACATGCACCCTGCAGTCTAGACATGAGTCCACCGGACTTCGACTTATTCCCGAAATTGAAGGGAATAAAAAAAAAAAAAAAAAAAACCTGCGATGACGTCGTTTTTATCTCTTGATGAGCTTTCCGCAGCCGGTACCCGAACCATTCCTCTGATGAACAAAGAAGGGGTATTGGACGGAATTCTAAAGCTTCCCAGTCGTTCGGACTCGGAAAATAAAAATACTAGTGACTGCATTGAAGGATTGTAAAGAGATTTTCTCAAAACATAAACATGAATGAAAATAAGAAATAGGTACTGTGCATTATTTATGAAATGACCCTCGTAAATTACAACTTATTAATTGAGAAATATGGCCTTTAGTGGGTTTATATTATTGCCAGAATGTGGAAACGCACACTATTTCACGTCAAATAACCAAGAATGACAGGAAACTGTATAGACATGCTGTGATTTGCGAATTTCGAAGATGGGCGGAACTTGTAACATACTATTGGCTTGAAAATAATCTACTTTTGCCTTCTTTGTTCGTAGGGTACTATAATTTTGCATTCCTGATTTTTTGGGAACAGTAGGGTATCTAAAAAAAGCTTACACTGTCTCTCCTGGCCCCTGTTGCACCAGTCCACTATCAGACACAACTTGGTTATCGTGAACATACAACAATATTTTAGAGAAAAACGAACATCACTCCAACTAAAATGATCACGACGCTTGAAAAGAAAATCGGCATTTATGTCGCGTTTTATCCATAAAAGATCATGGCTTATAGCAGCCTGCCTATATACTCTCTGGCAGCCTGTTGCTTGCCACGTGACACGTCCAGAACACATTATTTTGTTCGGAGGGCAGCACCATCGCCTCTGGGTGGCAATGTTCCAATGTGTTTGATACTCTCTGACAGTTCTCTGATCCTTCCAGATCTCTACGGTGGTGAGCGCCACGTGCCCACGAGTGTTATGCATCTATAAGCGAAGTTGTGTTTACTTGTTATTAGCAAACAAGTTATTTCTTTCTGTATTTCGGATTCTGAAGGTTATTGTGAAGAATGACCAAGATTAGGAAGCAGAAACGCAAGAAGAGGTTTCGTTACCCTTCCTCTAAAAATCTTAAGCGGAAGAAGGTTATGAGAGATGCTAACAAACACACCAAATTCTTTCCATGGTAAGTATCAGTGGTACAGCATGAAGTAAATTATGTCACTTAGCAAGTAATCAACATGTTACTTGTATTATAGTTGCTTGCAAATTAGAATCCTTCAGTAACCCTGAGTGTGTGTGTTCAAACTTTTAACAAAATTTGGGTCTTCAATAGTATAGTTTACACATCCTGAAATATTATGAAACGAACAGATATACTGCAACAATGTTTGACTGCATATGCATGCCTTTTATGACCATTTTATTAAATTCTTTCAGTAAGGAAATGAAAAACGATTGGGAATCAAATAAATCTGTAATAACAAATATGGAAGAAATGGGTCTTGTGTATGATGTAAATAAAGCTCTTGGAATACCTTCCAATAAACAAGCAGCACTGGAATCTACAACATCTGGAAAAAAGAAGAAGAAGAAATTGCTTCCTAGAAAAGCTCATGTGGTTCAGAAATTAGAAGAGAATGCAAATGCCCCACGTGTTGGTAAATTTCGACTGCCTGAAGGGCAAGTGAGATGGTTGTCATATTTAATTACAAAATATGGTGAAGATTACAAGGTTTGTATTCATGAATGTGAGGTTGCGGACTGATTCATTAGTGATCAAATGTTATTGTTGTATTTTATTATTTCAGGCCATGTCCCGTGATCCAAAGAATCATTATGCTGAAACATGGAAACAAATAAGAGCAAAAATTAACACTTTTAAGAAAATACCAGAACAGTATGATGTATTTTTGAAGTCTCAAGAAAATCATGCCATGGATACTAGCACTGAAAACTGAAAAACTTGTAAACAGTGGTTTAATATTTGATATTTATGATATGGACATTTGAATTTTTGTGCAGTGTTACAGTCTTGAATGTGGGTGCTAAGTTGTCTTCATTTGAATTGATTGGATTTGTTACAAAAAAAAAGATTAATTAAAGGACTTGCTGTAATTACAGAACTACCTCTATCTTGTGTGGTAAACCCTCTTCTTCATTGTTTTTCATTTTAAACCTTCGGTGGTCACAGTCAAAACTGGAACGCGAGTGGTTACAAGGTTTACAATTGCAATCCATTTTTAAAAAATTATTAAGAACAACATATTACGAACAAGTAGTTCTTTAGTTCAAATATAGATGAGTAATGGGATCTATAACACTGACCAGTTACTAAATGCTATTAAATTTATTTGAACATTGATGTAATGCAAATTCTACAAAATGTTACACAAAATTGCATGTTTAATGCATGTAAACAAATATATGTAAGTAGATGTTTGTGTTTGAAGTCTTGTGTTCTATGTTTTCTGCTGTGATAAATGTGATTTTGTGTTATACTTTGCATTATGATTATTAAATAAAGCAGAGATTGTCAAAAGTGTTGAAAAATCTGGAGCCTCAATTACGAATGTTTCAGTATCAACATCATATGAGCATCTCACACAGATTTTCTTAATGTGTTCTTAGCACACCCACTGGACACAATTTTATACAATACTGTTGAGTACTCTTCTTTTGTGGATATTCATAAACATCCCTCAGCCTTTGGTGAATCCGTTTCTTCACATATTCCCAGTAGGTTTCTCAATTGTTCTTATTGCTTTCGGCACAGTATTTCCCTCCTTTACATTCCTGGCTTCATAAAGGACAAAATGATATTCTTTAGAAATCCCCTTCTACTCAACCTTTCCCTACTTGTTCTTTTCATAAACAGTCCGGGCATTGCTTACAGTGATATTCATGATGTCTGGTCAGGTCAGAAACAGCGGCCGCATGGACTGCTATTTTAATCTAAGCTTTTTTCCAGGACTTATGCTAGTGCAGCAGTTATCCCTTGAGTCATATTTCACCATAATTCAATAGCTGGAGCTTTCTACGAAAGGAACTGAAAAGCCTGTGCCAAAATTTTATCAACTCTCGCTGTAAATAATGAATGAATAAAACTGGATTACAATAGTAAGGGTTAATTATATCTTCTATTCACCATTTTAATGATATCTCCACTCAAAAATTTGTTACTGTATTTGGAAATTACAATTCGTTAAAAGGTTCATGCATTATAATATAATCGTTCATGATTTGACAAAATGGATAATAAGTTAGAATCTTGAGACACAATTTGCGTTATCTCTTCAGAGTAATGGAAGAATGAAGTTATGCAGTAATGACACATGTATATGTTGTTATTTTCAACTGTCCTATTGGTGACAATAACTTGTCCAAAGAAGTGGTATATACGTAACATTTTTTCCAATTAAGTATAGTTCTTGTGATATATTGATTATGTTATATTAAGATAATTAAAAAGAAATATACGGTAATATTTGGGAAATATTGTTTTCCAGAAACATGTAATAATATTTATTCTGTTTGCTTTGCAAAGTAGGTACATGAAAAACTAATTTCTTCTCTATCAAATGAGAATATGAAAACTAAACCTTTTATTGTGAAAGTATGAAGATTCAATGTGTATGCCATAATGAAATAGTTATTACATTTTGTGAAGAGATAACTTAAATATTAAATTATGTATTAATATTAACATAATCAGATTACATGAATTTCGTTATTCAGAATTCAAATATTTCCTCCTTTTGTACGAGCCTTTATCTACAATATTATCTCTAACATAGGACTGGATGTTGTTCTTAGTTGAGATAGTAATGTTTTATGATTTGTTTCAAGAAAGATTTTCTTCGATCAGAGATAAAGTGAATTTAGAAAATTCAGGTAATGTTTCCATGTAAAGAAAATAATGAGTTTGAAATACTCACTATTGTATTGATGTAGATGGATAACAAGGTGTACTTTCAATTTTTCATTTGCTCTTTTCTTTTCTTATTGTAACTCTATTAATCTCAACCATATGTACATGCAAGGCTTGTAAGGAAATTCTGTATAGGTTAATTCTTTTCTAGTAATCAATTTTAAGATTGGTTTGCAGTAGTTCTCCTTTTCTGTTTCTCTTATTTTTCAGAGAGCCTCTTCAGTTTCTGAAATGTTACCCAGGTCCTCACGTGTAGATCAAATGAATTCTTGGTTTAGCCTGTGGGCAGTGCCCTTGTCTGGTGGGCTTGAGAGACACATGGGACTAATACACATCATATAGGTCTCTCTGGTGAATGATTGGCATTAGAAAAGACTAGTTCTAAATCTCTATAAAATCTTGTCCTGGTCACCCATGAGATCATAATCCTACCATAGCACCATATTTTCTTTTTGTTAAATGCCACTGTCCTGGTTAATTCTGCCCACTGAATTCACAATACTTTGGATTTGGGATGCAATTCTGATTCCTATTTGGGTAAATCCCTCTATAATTTTTTAAATGCATTAGTTTAAAACATTTGGTTTTACTTGGTACATTTTCTTCCTTTTTTTTCTCTTTCTTCTTCATATTGTAACTGACACCAAGTTTGGTTTCTGGAACAGACATCATAGCTTTTAATTACCGTAAGCTTTTAGCCAAGACTGCTACATCAACCATGAAGCGAAGTCTCTTGTGTATTCATTCTTCTTCTTCTCCCACTTCTCTCTTACTTCCTGAATGGTGTGCTTGACGTAGGCATTAAATAATAGGGTAAAAATAATGATCCACCTCCTCTTCTGATCTTTGTTTCTATTTCTTCTACTGACCTATCACTTCATCCTTACCCAGATGTCAGATTAACCTTCTATCCATGTATTTCAGTTATATCATCCTTGGATTTTGGAACAATTGGATCCCAGTTCTGACAACAGCTTTCTCAAGGCCAGTAAAAGCTGACAGTCAACTTTCATTATAGTGAACCTCTAGGGACTCACATTTTTGATTCACTAGGAGTATTTACTTAATGTCTAAAACATTTAAATACAGAATATGGGGAGAAGTATAATCAGTGTACAGTTTCTTGAGCTCTATGTTTACTGACCTAAATCATAAATATATTAATTTAAATTTTAAATATAGATAGCAAAGAGTGTTTTTGACAAGAATTGTAATTAAATTTTCACTCCTGTGTAATAAAAACTATTTTCAAAGGAAAATCTGGTACAAATTTTGGCTAATATCCCTTATCATGCCCTTTGTTATGGAGTTGACTTACTGCCATGGGAAAATGGAGAATGTTTATTTGAATAGCTATATTCCCCACAGTGCTCAAGAAAACCTGCACAGTGAATATACATTTATGTCCACAAGCAAAACAAGGTGATCAGCCAGTATTTGTTCTTACAATTAGGAAAACTGGTCAAAAAACCTGATCTAGATAGGGTCATTAACCCAGAAGCTTAGGTTGATACAGGTGTATTTAGTCTTTTAGAGTTATACAGTAGAAATGGTAACTAATGAATTAAGTATTGTTAAAATCAATGTTATTTTTGTTTCTGAAGCTCAGTGTATTCCTAATTGTATGGAAACTGTTATGCAGCATAAAATATTTTTCTTGACACTTACACTTGGATATCGATTTTAATTGTTTAATGTCACTTAGCAAAGTGTTGTAAGCAGTGGTTGATTTGTAAAATTTTAGGTCCTGGAATATGGCCCAAATTAATTATTAATTTAATAGAAATAGTATATTTATTTATATATAAATTTATAATACAAGTTTATTATTATTCCCAAGGTTCCGGAACACTGTTCCGTCATGTTCTTGCCAGAAATCAAGCCCTGGTTGTAAGTTTGATTTTTGAGAAAACTACCAAAAGAAATTAGCCAATTAACTTACTTTTGTTGCCTTTTTCAAAGAGCAGCTTAATCATGGCTGTTTTGAAAATATCTACAAATATTCTTATGCTTCAGGATGCTTTGAAATTTTAATTAATGGGTATATAAAGGCAAGCGCAAAAGCCTTTAACTAACAATTTGGAAATTGATTTAAACTGGCTGAGTTTTTATTCTTTATTTTACTGGTTATTTTGAGTTTTATAGGAAAACATGTTGGAAACCAACATCAAACTTTTTTGTGAAAACATATATTGAATTAGCGACTTAAGATCCATAGTGAGATTAGCTGCAGTTCTCAGAAAAGATTGGTTGAAGAAACTAGTCACTATTATGGGAATGTTCACTTCTCTTATCATATTTTAAAACAATATTCTCTGCAAGGTATGGTTACATGTCCGTTGATATGGTATTTTTTATTATGTTCCACATTGCTTTTATTTGATATGGTTGCATTTTTTACTATATTCCATTTTGGTTTTGTTTTGTTATTTGAGTTCAAAATAACCTGATTGTGTTTCATCAATTGCCCTTTATGAATTTTCTTAACAATGATTTGTATTATTGGAAAAGGGATGCAGGGCCATCATGCTCTGTTTTGCCGCCCTGGTGCAAGTACATTTTGCCGCTTTCCAAAGGAATACTATAATTACATACTTTTAATAGTAGAAAAGTTTAAATGTTTTAAATAGTATTTATTGAGATATTGTATATTTGTTTATTAAATAATAATAAATAATATCTAAATACAATATAAAGTGTATAATAATATACAATTAGTATAAGTGTGCAAAAATACAATAGTATAAAATTTTACAAAGGTACTTTTCAAACTTTCAATCTTACAATTTTTTTATACATTCTAAATCAGTATTGTTGCAGATTTCACTTTCAATTAATGTCATTGCTAGATCTGCTAATCTTTTCTGTGACGTGGTTGATCGTTGAAATTAAAAAAAAAAATGTTTTTTGAAAATTATTTTACTCCAGTGGCTATTGTAACTGGCAAAGTAAATACAATTTGTACATATAGTATCACAGTAATATTAGGGGATGATCTGGTTAGTTTATTTTGATATATAAATTCTAATGCTTCAATTGATGAGAAATTGATTTAAGAAATTTCGTGAATATATTTAGTTAATCTGCAAGTTCTATTGCTTTTATATCTATTGGACTATCTGTATCAGTTTTGTCGGTCGGTTTTATTTCTAGATCAATACAATTTTTTAATGTGTCTGATTTACTAATTTCTAATAGTTGGGTGAAGTCATATAAAACATCAAATGCATCATTTTGCTCTTTAAGCAATTGAAACCTTTCCTCTGCAGATAAGTCTGTAGTGTCAATAATAGTATGAAAAAATCTATGTGGAAATTGTCTTTTGGGTCATTTGCACTCTCATCATCATGTTCATAAGCAAACAGTTTTCTTTTTTGCGCCTTTGTAGGTGTGGGGGAGGGAGGAAATTCGCATCTACATCGCACAAATTACCAAGCTCAGGTGCAGTGCTTTATTTTAAGATTTTTTAAAAGGATAATTTA
Source organism: Gryllus bimaculatus (assembly GCA_017312745.1). Taxonomy (NCBI): domain Eukaryota; kingdom Metazoa; phylum Arthropoda; class Insecta; order Orthoptera; family Gryllidae; genus Gryllus; species Gryllus bimaculatus. The sequence goes on from BOPP01000059.1 coordinate 4,194,346, forward strand.
TCAAAATATCAGGGCATGGGGCCTCCATAGATGGGGGAGAGAGTATATATGGGGGCCTTATGCAATTGCTTATAGAGAAATCCAGCACTTCATTTACATATACATTGATTTTTAATTTGTTTCATTTTCGCACAAGCAAAAAATATATTTTTTAAATACAACCCATTTGATGTCACTATTAATCTACTCCTAATACCTTTGTGCGTTGAATGTCCTACACCGTACCTCAACTGATAGAGGCACTGACCTCTGCTCAAGGTAGCTTGTTTGAGTCCAGCTTAAGATATCCTGCAGCTGTGGTGTGGAAGGGAATGACAACCCACTGCGTATCTTGTATAATAGAGAATATGAATAATTGTCTAATCGAATCATTGTCCTCATGTGTAAGTCCTATAGATGACATTCAGCTCAATGCAAAATAATAATATTGCTGTAGATGGAAAAAGCAATCTATAATCTCACAAGACCAACCATTTGCTAGAAAAATATAGTATTGAAGTGATTTTTTTAGGATATTTATTGCTTTGAGCGTCTATAGCTTTGTGGGACGTTTGGTTAATATCAAAAGTAAGGTTTTTCAAGAGCGAGGATCTTTTCACTGCGCCCAGTAGACCGAGAAAAGTGAAAAGAACTTGTCGCTCGATTTGAATGTAGCGCGGTATGCGCGATGTTGCTGACTTGCCCGTTGCCGTCTTGATCCTCCAGGAAGCGAACTAAGATTGTTATATTGCAGAATTCTCGACTTTGAATGTTCTTCAAATTGTGTGCATTGATTCTCCGTGTTGCTAGCTACGTAAGCAATAGTTTTTAAAAACATTTTCAACAGTTAAGTTTTCTCACAATTTTAAAATTTCTGGTCGGGTCTACCGTAAGTCCATAAGTAAGAGCGTATATTGAAAGGACAAGGTTTACGATCTTAATTTAATTAAAAAAAAAATTATTAAGCCTAGTTCGGCCTGTTAGGCCTTCATTTGCTCGTTGCGGATATTCCAGGGTGCGTTTACTTGTCTAGCGTCCAGCGTAAATACTTGTTTTGAATTATTTGTAGTGTATTTAAATTGCTGTTTGCCGCTCCTCCCCAAATTTGATAGGCGTATGTTAGTGACGGTCTTATTATATTTGAAAATGTGTATTGACGTGTAGATATTGACTTTTGAGTTTTTTATTAATTAGTGGATACAGTTTTAACATTTTTATGAATGTTTTGTTAGCTGTAATTTTTATGTGATCTTTCCAAGTAAGTCTTTTGTGTAGTCCAAAATATTTTACTGAAGTGGTAGGGGAGAGCCATTGAATGTATGTTATTTAGAATTAATGGATTTATAGAATAGATTTTTAATGAAAAAAAAATTGCTATACATTTGGATGGGTTGACTTCAATTTTCCATTACCGAAACCATTCTGTCTGTTTAAAATCCTCTTGAAGTTTGTTTCGGTTTGTTAAGTTTTGATGCGCTGTAAATATTACGGCGTCATCTGCGCATCATGCATTTTTGAATGCTTTAGTTGTGGAAAATATGAAATAAATATATTGAATGTAGTTGGTGATATTGGCGAATCCTGTTGGACACTGGCCGTGATATAATAAACAGAAGATTATACTAAGTTGACTTTAAGACTGCGATTTATTAGGAAGCTTTTTATTATTTGTTGGAAATATTTCGGTAATCCATATTGCCGTATTTCATGTAATAACCCTTATAGCCACACGTCGAACGCTTTTTCAACGTTCAGAAATAGTGTTAACGTATGTTTTGATTTTTGGAAATTAGTAGCGATGAAATCAGTCTTAATAGTTGCTGTATTGTTGAATGATATTTACGATCTTGTTAGTCGAAAAGAAGCTGGTGAAATTGATCCGAATTTTGGCAGAACATAGAAGGCAGTCTCATCTTTCAATTAATAATTTAAAAAGGGCATGTTAAACAACACGTATCTCGCTCTACCCACTTTAAAGAACCGCCAATCACTAAAACTATACCGCGTAAAATTGTTCTATTTATTTCATGTGAGCGGTGAAATATGAAACTTTTGATATCTGTGTTTCTTCTACGTATTTTACTAATTCATATTGCCAACGGTGTATTGCTCTTCGATATATATTACAAACTTTATTTTGTTTCATTCAGTTTGAAATAAGTATTCAAAATTTTTACCGCCCTGGTTCAATGCACACCTCGAACAGGGTGACGACCAATACTGCCAAATATACTGATCTCAGTTGAAATACCGAATTTTCAAGTAAATGAAAATACCTACTGAATTCAATACTGTTTTCCATTAAGTGTTGATTTTATACTGAAAATCGTTTATGGTATTGAAGCTAGGGTTTAAGGGGAGACAGTAGGCTTCAAAAATTTGATTTTTAGAATTTATTTTATTTAAAAATCTCGCTCATTTGTATGTAAAATGCTTTTTGTTTCTTTTGAATCCGCCTAGTAGTAAAGATACTATACTTTTTTCTGAATCTCTGCGTATAAAATATATTTAAAAGTCAGGCCCCCTTTACGTCAAAATCGAAATAAATTTGGAAATCTCTCGTATTTCGTTGCGTTTTATCGTAGTTTTTTTTTTTTTTTGTATGTGAAAGTTTGCTAACTTGCATTTACTATCGATAGGTGCCGAATTCTTGGGTATTTACGTAGTTTTTTATTGCAACACCCAGAATTTAAATGAATCTGTGAAGTCAGTAATTTGGACGCGACTACCCAAAACTATATTTATGTAAATCAGTAGTTTGAGATTTGGTGAATATTATGGCATCTTGTGTTTCAATGATGGAGTTTCAAAAAAACAGGAGGTTTTAAAAGTTTTTGATATAGACTGGGGAAAATACAAGACAATCCTTGTTAGAAATAGAGACAGAATTTAAAAAGCAGAAATTGCTGCGCTAAGTTGCACAAAAGAAGCCAGACAAAAGAGAAGAACAATGAAAAGGAAAAAAAGATCACCAGTTTGACTCTGATGCTCAGTATGGTGCAGGATAAAGTTTTTAAAGATTTCAGAATTCTTTCAAATTGTCAGAATATTGCTCGTTGTGTATATTTCGCTAACGCTCATCCCCTCCTGAGATAGGGCATAATATTCTGGGGAAATACTTCTTATAGCTTACAGGCTTTTAGATTACAAAAAAGAATTATAGAATAATTACCAACACCCATCTCGATCAGGTTTTCGTCCAGTTTCTCTTATCCTTGAGCAAATGCTGAGATAGCCCCGTGTTTTGCTTCTGGATGTAAATGTAACTTGAATTTAAATTCTCCCCATAGCACGCCACACACAGTTTTTAACTGTTTCTGACGTAAATAAATAAAATATACCGTGTATACTTTACACACACACACACACACACACACACACACACACACACACACACACACACATATATATATATATATACATACACACATAGACATCCGTGCATAATATACTTTTTTTTAATGCACAGAATTGAAAAATATCTCTGATTCCATTCTTTGTAAATAGTCAAATTTACTACGAATTGTAGATAAATATACTATTTACTTGCAATAAAAATTTGTGCGTTGTATCCTTTACAGTTTTTTTCAAAAAACGTTCCTTAAAAGTCCAGAATTGACATTGGCAGCATACATTGCATACGGTGCCCCCTTAATACAAAAATATCTAAATTTAAACTCGTCGCATCTCTGCTGAACCTATATATCTTTGTTTCTTTCATTCCAATGTGCAAAAAAAGAGACAATTAGTTCTAAATGCGTTTTAATGAAGAATGCCTCTTATTGAATGTTTCACTCTGAGCTTTACACCAGCGAACCAATGACTGATTTTATGGCAAGTTCAAACTACAGTTCCCGCAGCGTATAAGTGACTCTAACAGTTCAGTGAGCTGTTGCCACACATTACTATGCACATGGCGCCACCTTCATCCCAGATAAATTAAATCTCAAATCATTAACACTTACTGACAGGCTATGACACGTCTTGATATCATGTTCATGACTTTCGCCAAAACTGAACCTTATCGCCTCCGCCACTTCGTGAAACCTTAGCTGTAAGAAAATAAAAAAATCCTCGCAAGTTGATTGCTTCAGAGCAAGTCACATGACGTACCAAAGTCGCTAGCTGCCGGTCCTGTAGTCGTCGCTCGAAACTTTTCTCTTCGTTTGTTTTTAAAATGTTATAACTGGTGTATCATCTAAAATTTTATTATTTTATTTGAAAAATTGAATATCATCGTGTGCAGCAGAGTGCCTGAATGGACAGCAAGGACGAAAATTCTGATAATTCAAGTGCCAGCGAAAACAGTGAATCTTCTAGAAAGTATTTTCAAAATATTTTATGATTTCCTAATCAAAAGAGTTACATGTTTCTCTCCCAAATGAACTATTTCATTGAAAACAAAAATGAGGTTAAGTAAGGTGTTTTAATGTGTTTATTTGATTCTCCTTCGATCAATTGTTTAAAATAAAAAGAAACGAAAGAAAATGATTAGACGTAAAGGTCTTAAAATATGGGATGATGAAATTAAAACGGCAATTGAAGAAAAAAGACTAGCGTACATGAGATACCCACACTGAAGAAACACCAGCTCTTAACTGCCAAAAACGTAGTGTGGCTAAGAAAATAATCAGAAAAGCTCATGAAGACTCCTTGAATCGTTTTATCAGTAGGATAGAGAATGATATCCATAGCAGGCAGACATTAGCATTCAAAGCTCTAAGGTACTTATATGACACGGAGAAAGATTGGAAGGAGTTCTATCATAAATTATGGACAACATATGTAGACGATGACATTGATCAAAATCTAAATAACTATGACATTTATGAAGTAGATGAAATACTCAAACATGAGCTAAATAAAAAAAAAGAAATGCCTCAGAACCTGAGATACAAGTAAAGAAGTTTTCAAACATGGAGGAAGTTACCTCATGGAAAGAATGTTGATATTTGTTAATAAATGTAGGAGAAAAAGAAAAATCGCTGAAGAGTGGAAATTAGCCAAAGTTATTTAAAAAATGATCAAGATGCTCTTGTGACAACTATAGAGGAATTAGCTTTCTAAATACGGACTATAAAATATACAGTAAAGTTCTAAGTGAAAGATTAAAAAAAAAATCTCAGAAGTTCTATTATTAGAAGAACAAAGTGGCTTCAGAAACGGACGCTCTTGCACTGACGATGTTTTCACTTCAATTATCGAAAATTTAATTTAGAGACGCACTTGGTCTTCATAGACTGTGTCCAAGTTTTCGATAGAGTGCTAAGAAACAAATTATGGAATATTCTGTATAAAAGAGGTTATTACATATAGTTGATACAGACAATTCAACAACTATATGAATACAATAAAGCAATAATTAACATTGGAGGAAAATGTTCGCTGGAAATTTGTATAAGTCAAGGCGTAAGAGGGGGTTGCCACTTATCACCGACATTATTTAATATTTATCTCGATATGATACGCGAATGGCAATCTAATGTTTCCCAGGGCATCCTACTACTCAAATAATAGTATCTCAATTAACACCCTACTATTCGCAGATGACCAGATAATTCTACAAGAGACAGAAGATAATTTGCAGAAATCAGTACATTCCTCCAAAGAATCGGATATGAATATAACAAAATATCCGTTCCAAAAGCTAAAACTATGGCATTCCATGGTAAATATCGTATCAGAACTAAGATCGTTGTGGATTGACACATTCTGGAACAAGTAAAAATATTAAATTACTTAGTTTGTAATATTTCTTATGAGTGGGATGAAGATATGGAAAATAAATTGCATACATTTAAAAGAACTTGTGGATGCATTAAAAAAATACCTCGAAAATAAAACAAGAAAAGAAAAGAAACTCAAATAAAATTCTACAAAATAATGGCAGTACCAGCAATTCTCTACGGCTCAGAATCGCGGGTTGCTCGTAAGAAAGACATGCCAAGAGTACAGGCACCTGAGATGAGCTTCCTGTGATCTGTTAGAGGCAGCACTAGACTCGATAGAATGAGATATACTGACATACAAATTGAACTGAATTTCTTTTCACGAGCCACTCGAAGAGAAGAAAGTAGAACGAAACGGAAAGAACACATAGAAAGAATGAACGATGGAAGATTTCCAAGAGAAGCAATGAAATAAAGGCCCCGAGGAAGAAGAGATCCAGGTCGCCCTAGAAGAAGATGGACTGAGAGCGCGGAACATGCATCGCTCTTATCCTTAAAGGCAGAGGAAGAAGAAGAAGAAGAAGAAGAAGAAGAAAAAAGAAACGAAACAATATCAGTTAGATATATTTTACGGAGTCCATTTCTGGGATCCTTCATGATAAGGCACTCGTTAGGGATCAGAAAGTGTTCAAAGTTGATTACCAACCAATGTTAAAACTGTTTAATATGAACATATATTGGAAAACGGCATGTTAAAAATGTACTCCGGGTTAAAGGTGGCCGATGCTTTATGTACTTGTTTAATAGATTGTAGTTTCAATTAATGAATATTGTTTATTACACTTTAAGTTTTTATATTTTTGCTGGTCTTAACTCTTTAGGTTTGTATTGCACTCCACATTTCAAAAGTTGCGGTCTGAAAAGACTTAGTGTGGTACTAAAACACAAGAGAGCGCCGCGATGCACGTTATACATTTTTCTTCTCTTCAGAATGTGATTTTACAGATTTTTAACGAAACAAATATGGCAATACTGGCCACGACGGCGCGGAAGGGATGGAAATTATGTGATACATAATGATGTTTAGAAATTAAATAAAGAAATTGATTGGGTTTACATGAATCCCTTATGTCATTCAAATATTTCTTTTCGGAAAAATGTTTAATTTTATTTTTTTGAGAGGACAGTAAGTATTATAATGGAAGTTAAAAAAAAAAGATTTATATTATTGTCAGTTGCAATAACAGCATTATAAACCGCAACCCATGCTTTTGTATATAGTATGAAGTGTAGCAATATGACAGTGTTGAAGAATTAAAGCCCTCTAATTGGTCAGCAAGGGGAAATTTAAGTTGTCCATGTTAGAATGGGGAATTTATTGAACATTAAAATGACATATAGGGTTGCCAGATCTGCTTCCAAAAAACAAAGAACAAATGGGGGAGAGGGGTTAAGTTGTACTGAGATTAAAAAATAAATAAATTAAAGTATGTCTTTTCTTACAAACATTTTACCACGTATTAAAATAACCACTTCAAAACTTACTTAAAATTTAAACCATCAAATATAATATGTAAAATATTAATTACAGTTTACTTTAAGAAACTGATACAAATTACATGAAACTTTTATGCTTATAATACTTCAACTAAGTTTTTGGTTTGACAAATTCACGCTCTACATATTGAGGCTTGTGCTCATTAAACAGCAAATAATACGTTATTGAATGATCCGAAACACCTATCCAACTGAGAAAAAAGTACAATATAAATATAATAGGTAAATGCGAAATAAAAAATTGATTATACAATTTTTCTATATACTTTTATTAAATGTCTTGTGAAACAATTAAGTATGTTTAATATTCTTTTCGGTGACTCGAGTTCGATCTTTAACAACGTTAAATCTCATTCAACGTCCGAAAAAAAAAGACAAAACGCTATTCTCGTATCGTTATTCTCTTAGATTACGTACTATTTCAACATAAAGATTTTGAATTAAAAAATGTCCACTATTTTGTGGAAAAACTAGTGCTACAACAGCACATACTTTCTCGCAATATTACAATGTTATCATTATATGCATCGGGACCCCAATTTTAATACATTAACTATGTATTAACATACTCTCCCCACTCTAAGAACCTTAAATTACATTTCTGTTCAAATTAAAATTTTACTTATTTCAAACATTTTAGGGGTGTTCCCCGTCTAAATTACGCCACTGACTTGGTGTATGTTAAATTTTCCACTCGGAACAGTTAGTTGGTATTATGAACGTTTTCACGTATTGTCATAGACCCCATTAAAGTGTCCCATCAGTTTTTTTTGTGATCTTAATTATACATTTTAACGAATTTGTAAAATAACTAAATATTCGAACAGCAATTGTGTGAATTGTTTAATTTTATACATTGATATTTTATTGTATTGTTTTTACAATATTATTGCGTTTTTCGATAGAGATTCAACCGGCAAAGACTAGAGCCAGCATTGCCGTTGTTTCTGTAGTGATTCTATCCGTTGCCTCTGTAGCGAGGTCCTAGAGTTGAAAACTGAACGTTGGCGGATTTTCGTCGCCATCTGTATAGCTAGGTAGACTTCGGCCGCCGTTTGGAGGTTACTTCCAGCGGACAGCTGCCCTGTTCAGGGGCAGATCCAGACGGATCATTTTTGAGGGGGCCATCATAGATTATTGTTGAATAATAAATATTTTTTATTAGTATATTTTATTTTTTGTAGTGTATAATGATACTATACAACATTATTTTTTAAATTACATATTTCAAATAAATGATTAAAAGAAATAAATATTTAAATAAATTTTGCCAGATAAAAGAGGGTAACAAGCGAGGCCTTTTGGTGAGGTGGGCATGGCCTCCATGCGCCGCCCCCCCCCACCTGGATCCGCCACTGGCTCTGGTCGGCAGTTTTCCATGGTTTCTCCCATCAATACCTGGCGAACGTCGGAGCAGTGCCCTAACAAACAGGCCACCGACTGCGCGCGATCTTTCCTTCCTCTTCCTTGACCTGACCTCTCCCCTGACAATCATACACACCCATCATGTACTCTCTTTTAAGTTGGACGACCACTCGGGAACTTAGAGAACTGGTCGGTAGGAACTGGGGCGGTGCCCCCCAGGGGAAGCAGGTGCATGGAAAGATACCTGGAGAGGACAATCTCCCGCCAGCCTACGTGTAGGACGAAGCCGAATCTCGTAATGTATTCAGGAGGAACACCGCCACCTCTAGGGATTAAACAGTCATTGCACTGATGTGACTAATGACTTTTGCAGTTGACGTGTCCGGAAACATCAATAAATCAATCATTCATATTGATAGATGTTCTACATTCCCTTAGGTTGTGTGAATAGTGCACTTAGTTCATTGGGCGTTGTTCCACATTCCCTTAGGTTGTGTGAATAGTGCACTTAGTTCAATGGGCGTTGTTCCGGGTCCATATCCCTCAAGGGGAAGCGGAGTGGATGCAGACGTATTCAGGCGGCGGACGCTTCAAGGAGAGCGGCGCGTCCAACACCTGCTGCCATAAACCTTTCGCCCGAAGCTCCTTTGCTCGGTCCCTAGCGGCGGCCGCTGCCTCACTCTCGCCATTCCTTCTTTGGGTGGGATTAAAAGGTCACCCAGACCCACGCTGTTACCAAGTGGGACGTTTTTATAAAATACTCTTACATATCGAGGAGGCGCAGGGGCGAATCTAGTACTTGTCAGATTGGGGAGAGTGGGTCAAGATCAGGTGGTTCGGTATAATAAAATTTGACCAATAACTCCGCAATCCGTTTAAGAACGAAATTTTGGTAACATCAGATAGGATGTAGGAGTTTATTATGTTTATTTTGGTGACGGACAGTCTTTAAATTTCGTCGGCTGTACGTATTAGAGGGGAAAAACTTGGTTCGCTAAAAAATTACCGACTGAGAAGGTGGCAAAATAAGTTTGAGGGTCGCTTATACGATGTCTGTGCGGATCAAGGCCCACTTGGAAACAGGACTGGGCGCGCTATGAACCATGTAAAAATACTTTGATAAACTAGCGGAAGGAACACGAGGCATTTATTTATCACAAGGAAACGGATTTTCATGTAAATACATATTTTTACAGGATCAATCACATTTTTTAGTCTGCATTCTGAATTAATGAGAACCATTTTTATTTTATATATTTCGGTATTAATACAAAGTTTTACATATTTTACCGAAAACTACAGATTTGGTTCCATTTTAATGTATTTGTTTACGAAACAGAATATTTCAGATGCAATATATGCTACTGAAATATTTTTTCTTACAAAGCAATGTAAGAAATGCCATGCCACAAGGCTTGTATGGACATAGAACCTTCGCCCTGAACTGTCAACTCCTCCCCCCTGCTGCTTGGAAACCACATTCTCGGCGGAATCAAGGATAAGCGGGTATTTGTGAAGCAGAAGTAATTTGAACCACCCACGTGCCTATGCCATGCCCAGCCTATGCCATGCTACTTTGCTAACTCGTAATGTGACTCGATCGTAACTCGTAACGTAACTCGATCGAAATGTAAGAAATTTTTTTTACGGGTCATCGTCTTAACGCATTGATGGATTTGGGCGGGGATGCTCCCTTGAATCTTGCTTCCGGGATTCATATGTTATATGTCAAATAAAACTGTTATTTGGTGACAACCGGAGTTCTATTACTTCTGTAGGGGTAGAGCTATCTTTTAAGCCGCTCGAATACATGTTAAGAGCAAATCGACGAAGTTCTGTGCTCGTAAAATGGTTTTGAAGAGCGTTTTTAAACGCTTTAATGAATTTTTATTTTACACATTTTCGATTTTTTTTTGTAACTTACTTTATATATATATATATATATATATATATATATATATATATATATATATATATATATACGTGCGTGCGTGAGTGCATGTGTATGTGAGTGTATATACACACACGTGCGTGCGTGATGTATGTGTATGTGTGTGGCTTTCTTTATTACTGTAACTTCCGTTCCCTATATCATGTTTGAAGGAATGAATGCTCTAAAGCGTGGCCCCCCAACAAGCGTTATCGGTAGAGTGCGAACAGATCATTTTAAAAACGTTACGAAGAGAAGACCGAAGACTTGATGGTGAAACATCAAGTCTGGTGTTATCTTCCTTTAAACAATACAATTTGCATGAATCTTAATACATACTGTTTATATATAAGCGCACCCCAAACATTTTACTTGAACAAAAACTTTCAGTCTATACTTACCCTCCCTTATACGTACTTATGTATGGAGTAATATTCTTAGTGTAGAGAAAGTTATATAAAACAATCGATTCCGATATTTCAACAGACATTCACGTTTTGAGGACCCCTTGATACCGGAAAAGTTGATTTTTTAAAACGTCAGTCCGTTAATGAACCGCCTAAACAATTCATACGATTTTTTACAAAGTGAATATTCTCTAGTCCATCTGGCCCGATTCCAAGCATTAACTCAAGGAGAAATTACGCAAAAACGACTCATTTAAAAAAGCACATACTCTTTATACTTTCTCGCTACCGCTTACAAAGTAAAGTGCAAGTTGTCTAAAGCTGCGGAAAAAAAACGGCGAATTTTCGGCAGAAAAACTCTTATTACAGGTCCCTGGTAACGAGAAAGTGGATAAATCCACCTGCTAATTAAAAAAATATTCTCTAACACATGGTCTAGCCAGAATGCATGTTTTGTGGGTCCTTCATTACGAAAAATTTAATGACGGTTAAACGTCCTTCCGTCCGTCCGGCTATCTGTGAACAACGCTAGTGACTAAACCATTTAGCCGATTTTCTCCAAAATTGATATTCCCCAATTGATCAGACTGATGTGTCGACTCCGTGAATTTGAAACCGATATTTTCATTTTGGGGGGTAATTTAAACGATCTCTCTAAGGCATTTTCAAAATTTTCAAAAAAATGGCTTCCTCATTTTTTATAAAATTTTGTTGGCGTATAGAAAGTTTAAGAGAGTGGTGCAGGTCTCATTTACGTTAAAAATCCTAATTTTTCGAAAATTACAAAAAGATATTATATTTTCGGCGTCTTCCTATGAAGATTATGAAGATAGATGCCTTAATGAAATCTTGAAGATTATCCCTTAATGAAATCTGTTCCTTAGAGATAGATTTTAAAATAAGATCATGTACAATTTTTTGCGTCTTCCTACAACTACAAATGTGAAGACACATTTTTTCTTAATGAAATGTGTTTATAAAAAACAGATCTTCAAATAAGGTCAAGTTAAATATTTTGAAAATATGAGTAGATAGATTGAAGGCTTGTTTTGCTTCTGGACATAAATGTAACTTCAAATTAACTTCTCCCCATAGCACGTCATAAGTTTTTCACTGTTTTTGACGTAAATAATATAAATAAATAAATAAATAAATAAATAAAGGAAGGTTATAAATTTAACTTAAAACTAACTAATTACTTCTTTACTTCAAGAAATTTTGGTCGCTGATTGTGATATGTTTCATTTGTAAAAGTTATAAATTAGTACTGTTCATGGCTATCGAAATAATCGCAAGTATGCACCACAAGCGCTTCGCTTGAATGGGTTGGGTTTGGATGATATTAAGTATAATTTCTAATACTATTCTAAAGAAAAATTGAACAATTCAAGTACCATATATTTGTATAACATTTTAACTTTAATTTCATATTACCCGCTGCCTTGGGAAACAATGCAGCGTTGGAAATTTGAGAAGTTTTATTTATTTATTTACGTCAAAAACAGTTAAAAACTGTGTATGACGTGTTACGAGGAGAAGTTAATTTGAAGTTCATTGTTGAACGCAGACAAGATGAGATAATGAAATGTCTTGATTTCGACTGTATGTTGATCATTGACATTGAACCATTACGAAGCTGTTCCTTCGAATCTTGAAAATAGAAATTACGTTTAATATTATTTAATCATTAAAATCTATTTTAAATTGCGTCCTTTAATTGAGCTAATTATGAAAATGAATGGATGATTTTGCTTTGCATGATAAGATATGGAAATGACGAGTAATGCCTGTAAAACGGAGTAGTTATGATGAATATAACAATATTATGTTTTTCTATATCCATTTTCATTTTCTTACTAGCGGTATCAAGAATGCTGATTTGCAAAATGTGTATCCCATAGGAATTTGCGGCCATTGTTGCTTGTTGCAACACATTGTTGTAACGCCGCACTGATAACAAAAGGCGATAAAGACTGACGCTGATCGTTTGCGTTAATATGAACGAATACTTTTATGTGCGGCTAATATACACATCGGGCTTCGCTGGTACATTTCTGTAGAACGTGAATACACTGTATTTAGTGGTAAAAAGCTATTTTCGTTTAATTGTTTGAATTTAAAAAATGTTTTTCATTTAAAAAAAGGCCAATTTTTTTATTTAAGAATATCTCAAATGGTAGTTGAAGTGTTAGGCATAAATTTTCATATTATAATACTACATGACCATTAACAATATTGCGAGAAAGTACGCGCTGTGGTAGCTCCACTATTACTTTGTATTATTTTTTTCTGATAAGAAGATGATATTATTACGAAAAGCATCGAATTATCTTACGCGGCTGCAAAGGGCCAATGGGCAAGATAGAATAAATTAAAAAAAGTATTGAATGACACACATCTGATAACACAAGTAACGAACTCGGTCATAATCCCGGCTATCGCCTGTATATGTGAACTTCAACCGTGTCTGTTATTTGCTGTTTATCACCCTAATGACGTTAATATCTAGGTATTGTCGATTTGAAAGAATTTTTTAAGATCAGTGAGAGCTCTCGGAGAAAAGATCATGGATGATTAAATGTAAATCTTCCTAACAGAAATATGAAGTGAACTTAATTCTGATATTTACTTTAAATGGGCTAATGGTTACAAAGTATGTACGTATTAATTTTACGAATCAAGTTATTCTTTTAATCGGGTCAGACGTGTCATTCCATCTGCATACAACAAGTAGCTCTCCAACTGACTGTCCTCTGGTTCGATGTCGCTTTCTAATCGTATTGTCGCTCTGCTCGTTGAAGTAGCACACGTGAGCGCCCTCTGAGCCCCCCAATCCTTTCGGATATCCTCACTGCGCCTATGAAAATTTGCATAGCGGAATTTTCCAGGGCCCTTCCCTCCCTCCGCACAGAGTAGTAAGATAGTTCCTCCGCGTTCTGCACCCTCCCTCCACCCCGCTCCAGTCACCCTCTTCCCCCGCCCACTCGACCCCGCCTTGCTCCGCTTCTCGCACTGCCCCGCCTTCCGCGCGAGCGCCTGCACATGTCACAAGCGACCTATAGAGCGGCGTTCGACTTTCGTATTGCCTCACTGCGGCCGGGGCTGCTGCAGCATTCCGCCCCGGCGGGGAAAGTGGCCTTGCTAGCCGGTCGGGCGACACCTACAACCTTGAACCAAAGCGAAGTTGCCAGCCCGCCGCCCCACTGCGGCCGCGTTGGCGAAAAACCCGGAGGAGGAGCGGGGGCACGCATGTGCGGAGGCTGGCTTGGAAGAAAGCCTCTTTGACATCAGAGGATCTTGACGGTATTGTACTGACTGTATTAAGCATGGATCAAGCGCGGGCCAGAAACGACACGATAAGAACTTTTTTTGTGAAAACGCGTAGTTTGCACCAGGGTTTCGATTATTTAAATCGATTGGTATCATTGACTAAAATTACGATTTAAATCAAATAATTCACCCAAAAATTAATATTGTAAATTTTACTAAGAATGATTAAAATGTTTATGGTGAAATTAAAAGCAATACTGTTTAACTACGCATAATGCATAACTATGCATACAAAATGCTCCAATCATGGCGGTGTGCCTCAAAAAGTGTATCGCTTTTTCTATCCGATTTTTCTTACCGATTCTTCCTACTGGCTAATCATAAGCTGTGACTCATCTATCTTAGGAGGTGGTATTGTACATGGATCGCTATGTTCATGACCAATAAACCGCGTATGTACTATAACACAACCTATTGGATTTTAACAAAGCTTTCACTTATTTTCAATACTTGACGCATTTTGGAACTCTGTTGGACATAATTTCACTCGTGGAATATTTCCTATTAAATTCCACTCGTACTTTGGAAATTTTCAGATAAATCCCCGGGGATTTATCGACAATTTTCAAAGTGGTATTACCTGTAATAAAGAAAATAATTACAAATTATATCACTTAACGTATTTATTTATTAATAAACAATGAATTATAATAGCTTTTACGGATTATTTAATTGTTTATGAAGCAACACCAATTTCGCTGTTTTTTCTTTTCCAAGGCGATTACTAATTTTTGATTGGACAAGTCCCAATGTGGAAAATATTTGTTCCATACTAGCTGAAATGCTCATGCTAATAAATTTTGTTTTACAATGTTCATTTCTTTCTTTGTAAAAATGTTTTTTGAGGCTTACACATTTTTCCATCACTCTATGAATATTTGTTCATATATCTTCATAACTGTTGGATCTAAAAGTGTGGCAATAAAAGGTGCTGGGCAAAAGTATCTGAATCAAATACTCATATGGTTTGAGTGAGAGAAGAGAGGTAAATCACTGGGGCTCGTTGTGAAAACCCAGGCAACAACGTCTAGTGGGCTGTTAAAAAGTCTTGGTCAGTATTGATAATCCACGTTTTGCAAAGGCGACCAGAAAGGGGAGGGGGCAACTTGCCCCAAGCCCAGACTTGATTGTGGCCCCGAATTTCTCTTTACTCAAAAGAAATAAAAAAAATGTATTCATCTCTAATCCAAATTTAACCCTTAAAAGTCATTTTTGATGCGTGGAGAAATGAATTGATTACTAAGTCGAGAGGAGAGAATTCTCGCAGGGACGGATTCGGAAGAAGGTCTCGTATCTTTCTATGTCGATGTATTAGGATGAATTTCACTTTATACCAGTTGGCGACTTGCATATGCAGCGATGCCAAGCTGCCTCCCCCCTCCGCTGACCCTTCCCCACGTGACCGTTGGTGTTCCCTGGTCTGATAGCGAAAGACCGGTGGTCAAGCGAAGGAAAGTATTTTTGGAGAGGGGATACAGGGGCACCAAATGATACGGCCGCTATGCGATCGCATCACCAGCGGCGAAATATACACGGCCTTCGCTCTGCTTGTAGGGGAGTTCAATGACCCCGCTAACGAAACAAGGCGGCGAATGAATGTAACTCGGGCCGACGAGAGGACAAACGCCTGTTGGAAAGCGCACGAAAAGAACGAATTATTACTCAAGAACTGATATAAGGGATTAAGAGGATCGTTAAGGATCCTATTAATTGAAAATGTTTAAAATGCTGAAACATTTGGAGATGTGACGTGCCACTCGCAAACATTGAGCCACTTCTGCACTCGGCCATTCTACGAGTGACTACGGAATGTTAAGATTAGCGGCGTGGTAAAGCATCGGGGTGCAGAGGTAGCAATAGCAACGGAGATCGCTGATCAATAGACGTATGCGTGCGTGGAGGCTGGGGTAGGCTGTTATCGTCAGAACGTTTCAGTAAGTGTATTAAGGCGGTTCCACACATGCGGCATTCGGCGAATCCCGAGTAGTGTGGACGGGGCGCTTGCGATTCGCCGAGCGCCGAACATTCGACATTCACCCTACCCATCGCGTAACGGTGCTCAGATGTTTAAAAGAATACTATTAGACAGAATTTCAGTGTTGGTGTACGTAGTATGTTATTCGAAAACAGACATTAAAACTGAAATGATGTAATACAATAAATTTAATAAATTACATAACAGCGTATGTCAATAATGTTTTTCCTCACCTTTAATAATATTAAATTAATTTTCTATTAAAACATTTATTTCGAAGGGTCCACTAAATCGACTTCAAAGTATACTTCGAACATTCGCAGGATAAATTGACTTAGCCAACAAGGGATGACTAGGGTATGTGAGGTACCTGTCGGTGATGTCGGATATTTTTGATAAATAGGGATTTTCTTGCTGGTGGTAAAGCTAGCGAGAGACACATTGGGTCGTTTCATGTTCCATTACGTCCTTCCCCCCCCCTACGTCACATACAATTTTTGCTGTTTTTTGACTGAATAAATCAATATCAAATGTCTATCGTATATTTCTATTTACGTGTTACCACCTAACCAAAGTTAACTATATATCAACTGACGTTATTCTTTACTGTTTAGCGACTAGCCTTTAGCTTTCGCAATTTACATAAAACAACGTTGCGTCTATGCAATTAATAAAGTTTATCGCATTTTCTGCCAAAATACTTCATGCGAGCACACTACGCGCAGCACATTCAAACGATCACCGTACATCAGCCAGCGCCATGTGGCTTATTCAATGCATATTTGTGTTCAAAATTATCTGCTCATCGTCATTCATACACCTTTATCCACACCGTCTGGTTAATGTCAGTGGCGACTTGTGATTAGGTTGCGCGGTTGCACACCCCCTAGATAATTGAAAAATATCTTATAATATATGAGGAATATACATTTCCCTTTAATGACATTCAATATTCAAGATATTGCAGCAATATCGATGTAGGTGAAATTATTTTGAAACCAAAGAGCGTCCATCTGGCGCTCTCTCCGGTGTCTGGTGCCTTGTCGGGTATTGCACCACGCTCTCGGCTCTTGGATGTATAACTGGGTGTACTGCATTTACTCTTTGGCCCTTCAATTTAACACGGGGAGGATACCGGCTTTTGGTTGTCCAACCAACTGGTGGCGCTGTGTAGCGCTGCGCGTCGACCGAGGGGATCTCCAGGGAATCCCAATATTATGTCTTCGTCCGACTAGCTGCAACGTAATTTTATGAATTTCGATTGTTATTGAAAGTACACAAGTTCAGTCAATACTTGCCGGCATTGAATTCATTATGTATCCCTATTTGGCGAAATTGTTTTCATTTGAAGTAAGGTTTTGTTGATAAAAAACGTTCTTTTGAAGAATGCAGTTTGTTTCGTGTAAAGTTGGCCGTTGTGAAATGCCTTTCTCTCCCTCTTCTTACACGCGCAATACTCTTCCGCCGGCACAACAGTCATTTTCCGCAATTCAATTGGTCTCGACTGCCTATAATAAACGTTTCTGTCCTAATTCATGGTTTAAATTCTTTTGAATTGCGTTAATTTTTTGCCTGCTTCTCGACCACTTCTTATTTACAGTACATTCATTAAATTATTTAGTTATTTTCTGCAGAAAATGGTTTTGTTTCCGAATATGACAAAATGGAGGTGAGCTACTTGCGTGGATGTCAATCATCGTTCATTCAGGTTTAACCGGAGTGTAGAATCCATTGCTCGAAACATGCCACTTGCTGACCTTTAAAACAAGTCACAGTCAGAAGGTAAATCTTGAAGGCGCTCATGACTTGCATATTTATTGACGCAGATTGATTTTTCCAATTTTTTGCAAATATTCAGGGAACTTCCAAACTTTTAATAACATTTATTCTCAGGATTTTTATGCTTTCTTGTTGTTATAAGGCGTATTTTTGCTTAAAAACCTTTCTTTCAAAAGACAGGAAGAACATTGTTTTTGGAAATTGTTGTGCAAAATTACCTGAATAAAATATCTATAAAAACATTTTATCCATATTTTTGAGACCTAATGGAAATGTTTTGTTATGTTAAAAATCATATAATTTACGAATTTGGAGAAGAACGTACATATAGCTATACGCTAGCGTACGTTATAGCTATTAATTAAATTTGTACTCTTCTCTCCCGCCCTTCCCTCACCCTCTTTTCCCCCTCTATCTCTTTCCTCTCTCATCCTCGCGTCTCTCTCTCTCCCAGAATTGACAGTACAATAATTTGCACAATTTTGCCATGGCTTCATACGCTATTCTAATCCTATAGTTAAATATGTAGTTGTTATTACTTCGTGTATTGATTTGTTTTCTCACAATTATGAATGAACTTCATAAATAATCCGACTCGTTGAAATTTGAGCAGGGAATCGGCTTGAAAAAAGGTCTTCGACAATTGCTACTTACTTCAGGTTTCTGGAAGAAAATGCCTGGGCCCGAAATGATAACAGGTTTTAAAGCGTTTGAATGGCAGTCGTTTGCGTTGTAATGGGAAGAATGAGCATATAATTAGGAGATTAGGCCCCGGGCACCAAGCACCAGATACATTCAATCAAAGATTTATCCCTTTTACCTTATGTATTTTCAATCTAGCCCGTTCTTATGTCAAAGAGGAATGCAATAATTATTGTAATCTTCGTCTGGCCGTCTGGCACTATGATTACTGCTAATTCTATTAACAGTGTACGTTTCCCCACAGTGTCTTTTTTCTTAGCTTGAAAAATTTCTTTTCTTTGAAGAACTTAAACATCATTTGATGATGATGATAATAATAATAAATATAATAATAAGAATAATAATAATAAATATAATAATAATAATAATAAAAATAAATTTTACTAGCAACATTACACCTATCTTTAAGGCAGAGATTGAGTCAAATATTTCATTAATGGTAAATACCATTTTTTGGATTTCATAGAATTTTTTCAGGCAATTCTTTAGCGGTGCAAATATTTCGTATAAAGTAACATTAGAGGTAGGGGCTGAGAATGGCATTTTCTTCCCCAGACAATAAGAATTTTCGTTACAAAACAATAAGAAAGAAATTCGCCGTTTTCCGGCACCAGATTACGATACTTTCTCTTCTTACGTTAGTGTGTGCGAGAAAGTAAAAATAAAAATTCGGAAGTTATTTTTTTAAGAAACATATTACACACTATTTTTGCGATAAGTATCATGTGTATATTAAATACTCATATTTGAATGTGAAGTATATACGTACACCACGAGATTCGTGACCAGAAATGCCGTCTTCGGGACGGAAGTTGACGAACTCTAAGGTTTCGCGAAGAGTCGTGACTGAACAGCTGTCTGGGCTGATGGATGTGTGGAAACACTATGTTCACTTTTTTTCCGAACTGTCACTTTGGTCCTGTCTAAAGATACAGCGAGACAGCGCGCGAAACGCGACGCGACGCGACGCGACGGGGCTCGCCAGGCTTCTCTATAGGCAGTGGCTCGAAATGTTGAGGAAAATGTCGTCGAATCCACGCCTTTTATTTCTTTGTGGCATTTTTACTTGAAATGCAAAGCGTTAAGTCGTAAGAGAAAGAAATTGATGATTTAAGTGTCTTCAGAAAGACACGAAAATAGGCTAAGTATGTGCTGCAGTAAGATAAATTTCTGCGAACTCGATCATTCTATTGCCCATGCTATTTCTTTCCACACCTTTGATCATGATATCTGTGTTGAGGAACTGTTTGTGCGTTGGTTGCGGAGTCGGTGAACAAGAAAATACTTCATTTATTCTACTAAATCTACCGCATGGGACAAGTACAGGTCGGTAGCTGTGCCTGATCCCGTAACTGATCGCGTAGCTGTGCCATATCGCGTGAAAAAAACAAACCTGACAGTTATAAATCTCCCCTCGCCGCTCTGCATCATTTGTTGAGTGTGCATACTCACATCTCCCACGATATTAATAATTAGGTTGAAATACGCCTGACTCACAAATTAATTAAAACTATATTCAAACAAAAACCTTTGCTAAAACAGCTGCTTGAATAATAATGTTTTGCTGTTTAGATATATTTTTTAATAACACAACTGCTTAATGTAATTCGTAATGTAAGGTTTCTTGTGTAATTATTTTTTAAAATATTTATGTCTAATTAACTGATTATTAATATTAATGTTGATTTACAGACAAAAACAGTATTCAGCATAGCAATATACACTTTTGTTCCAAACGCATCACGTCGCATCGTATCTGTTTCTTCCATCCTAAACTTCACTTCTCGATACCCACTGTTTCCTCAGCTCTGCGGCGACCCTACTCGCTTGCACCGTGCTGCTCGGGCCACTGGCCAAGGAAGTGCATTTCTCTCCGCTAGCGGCGCGGCGCGGCGCCGAGGGGCTGGGTTCGCGGCCGCCGACCCGGTTGGGGCACACGCGCGCTCGCCGCGACCATGTGACACGCTGCGGTTTCTGGGCCCCTCCCCTCCCTCACCCCTTCCCTCTCCCGCGCCGGCCACGCCCTGGCGGCGGATGGCGCAACCGCGCGGGCCGGCGAGGCCACCTACGCGGCGCGGCGCAGCGCGGCGCTCTCGGGTGGTGGCGGGGATTTTCCGTTAGACGCTCGGTCGCGGAGTGAACCTCTTAATTCGCGCGGTTCTCAGCCGGTTTTTGTATTCAGCAATCACGTGACAATTTTTTGGATGTGATCTGGGATGGAAATCAATGAAGAGATGCTTATTTCGAATATTTATTATTATTATTATTATTATTATTATTATTATTATTATTATTATAGTTGTTGTTAATTATTCGCGTATGGTCCACTTCTGTCCACGAAACACATATCCCTCTCTGAGGTCCAGTTTTATTTTCTCATCGAGAGATCAACGTGTAGAATTATGGGGATCAGCCTTTCGACTGCATCCGTTGGTTAAGACAAGGTCAATTGAATGTCAATTAGGGGGAATAATATATTATTATTATTATTATTATTATTATTATTATTATTATTATTATTATTATTATTATTATTTCCTCAATGAGGATGTGTAGTTCGTCATGAACTACAGTTAGTTGTTGATAAGCTGAAAAAATGTAGGAATACTAATTAAAATTTCATAGAATAATACTTCACCGGTAATATGGTACTTGGTATATGTCTTACTCTATTTGAATTGTATTACAAACAAATTCTGCACAGAAGATGAATATTATAATTATGAAATGATTGTTGCTGAGCAAGAAAAGTGACGATCTTAGTAATCGTCACTTTTCAGTTACTGATTTGAGATATTTTGACCAGAAAAGCTCATAAAGATAGTTCACGAGACAGTATGTATACAGAATAAAACAATGTCTTTGAGCACCAAATAAAAATCTATTTTATTATATCTAGCAAAATTAATTTATTTTAACGCTCGTCCCTTTTCTTATGAACAAAAGACATGTGAGATGATACTCACAGACGAAATGTATCTCTAGTCCTCACATATTTTTAACTGAGTCGCAAATTATTCCTTTTGTAATTATTCCTTAATATACCCATTTCATATTTAGATTCCTTCTGTCAATCCGATATCGTTGGGAAAAATAAAATTAATTAAATGATCTGACGAATGCTACTGTACTTCAGTATGGAAACAATAGTTGAAATACTTAATTATGTTCAAAAACGGTAATCGAATTACTTATGGTCGTGAATGCTCTCTGGATGGCGTTTGTTGTAATGGAGAAAGAGCAAACAAAATTGCTTGCATGGAATTTGAGAGTTGTGCGCATATCTTCAGAGTTCAGGGCCTGTAACTTATACCGAGGATATTATGAATGAATCAGTGAATGATAATGGTGAGGATTGGTGCAGCTACGCCTACAAGGAAAATATTGTCTCTGAAACTTTTTCGCCTTCACTTAGAAGTTTATTAGTGTATTTTTTATATTCGTTTCCGCAGTGTGCACTGCATATCTTCTTCATATTCAATTACAAGTTTGAACTAGTAGTGCAACAACAACACGTGCTTTCTTGTATTATTTGTAGCACTTACGAATAATAAACACAAACATTCGTCTCGTATCTACTGATTTTTCAGCCGTCTCTAGAAAAATTCCTTTCAGCAAAAAGCGAAGGAGATTTGAATATGGAATATTTTAATTTTTTGAGGTTTTAACGATAATCTATAAATTATATTCGAGTAATTAAAAAAATAGACATTTCAGAGAAAATTTCGAAAATGCAGTTGGGGCTTTATGTAAAGTACCCTTGAAAATAAAACATTCATTTTCAATTTTTAGGTCCTTGAATGAGGCGAGATTGTTTGAAGAATATTGGCAATTTTGGTGAAATGCCATCTTTTAATTGTTACATTGGTAATTTTATCTCAAATCTTCAAAATGACCCAAACTGTATTAATAGATTTTAATGAAATAATTTGTATGAATTTGTGCCATTTTTTCCCTTACTGTGATTTTTATCTTCTTTTGGGATAATTTTTCTTATTTTTCATTAGGTAGTCATTAGTCATAATTGAGAAATTCATACTTTTGAGACAATAGTTATTCATCTTGAATGTGCTATTTATAATTCATTTCTCGAAGTATGTCGTGTTTCCTACGATATTTTCTGAACAAAGTTTTGCACATTACGAGGGCCGCAAAACTGCATGCCATCTGAGAGACATTTTCTCATTCTAATTCTTTGTACATTCCGGCAAATTTCTCCTCATTTCAATGATGTTTCGTCCGACGTTATACGAGTAGGTCGTCCCGAAAATGAGTAATCAATAGCTTACTAGTTGTGAGAATGACAAGCGAAGTGTCATCTGCACAGGAAGATGGCCGACAAGGTTGATGGGTAAGTGTGCGGTTCTGTGACTCGCGGTAGGGACGGGAGTAACGACCGCGTGGGCGTAGTGCCAGCACAGGCACGCCGCTTCGCTTGCCTGCGCAAGCTCACCCCGTCCCCAACTATTCACCCGCCCACTCACGCGCAATCCCACACGCCTACCCAAACAATCCACCAACTCACCCCTCCAACCTGTCACCCATTCGCCCGCACGAAAGCGAGCCAGCCCGCTTGCCCACCCACCCGCCCCTCGGGTCCGCCGTCGTCCGTCCGTCGGTCCGCGGTCCATCCGTCCGTCGGTCCACGTCCGTCGGTCCGTCCGTCCGGACGTTCATTCGTCTGTCCGTCCGTCAGTCCGATCCCGTCCTTCCTCCCGTCGCCCGTCCTCCCGTTCGCCTGCCCATGGCAACTCCCCTGCCCACCATACCCATCTGGCCCGTTTCGTCCTCCCATGCCAGCTCGCCGCGTTCGTCTCACCCAGTTTCCAACCCATCCACCCAACCACTCACCCACTCGCTCGACTGCCCGCTCTCCCCGCCCCTCCTCCGCGAGCTGTCTCCCTCACCCCCCCTCTCACTCGCCCGATCAGCCGTGCGGCCGCCGACCCCGCCAGATGCCTATCACTGTCTCGCGTCGCTGCCACCGCCGCCCCCACCTCCGCCACCGCCGCGCTCCGCCTCCTGCGAACGCACTCGCGGGTTTCGCCTTGAGAAGGTCGCGCGCTTGTCTTTCTTTCCCTCTCGGCTGCTGTCGCCCTGGCCGAGAGCACAGATCGCGCAGTTGGTCAACGGAACGGGTTAAACTATTTTGCGTAACTGCTGGACTTTGCGACAAGTTGGTTACGTTTTATCCACTGCCGTACTTCACGTTATGTCTGAGTCTCGGTTTGCAATCGGCGTTCCAGAAGTGAACTACTGGAGCGACCTTCTATTGCAGAAGGGGTCAAGGCACGATTATCTGCTTTCCCAATCAAAGCCATCTAGAATGTAAAATAGGTTCCTTTTATTTGTATACTGTATGTTTTTTTTAATGTTTTTTTTATGTTCATTTACGTGTTGTATTGTTACCAGTGTAATCTCTTGTGAAACGAAATACGAATTTGGAAGAATGTCGTTCATAATAACAGCCATTAATTGTAGATCGTGCTTGGAAGTTAGAAAGGAATATGTAATCTGATCGCAGACCAAATAAAGAAACCAGGTTGGTTACATTAAAAGGGTATTAACTCGTGGATTTTCGTGGTCAGACAAAATAGTCTCTATACGTTGCATTGCGTTTTGAAAATATCTTATCGTACAAAAAATAAAATATATTAACTCGATCTGAAATACAAGAATAGAAACAACCAACAGTTAACTTAAGAACAAAGTTGTTTGTAGTGTTATTTACGTATAATGTAACACATTAGTAATATGATACGCAATTGTCTGTTAGAACATTTATGTTATGTTACAATTTAGGAGCGTTTTAATAGTATTTTATGTTATTATTCAAAACAAGTATCTCATTTTAAATCCGAAAAACTCTTTCACTAAGTAGGTCGATTAGAACTAATGCAAGCCGATCTCGGTAATATATATTCTCAGTGGCGCATTTAGGATTTTTCTAGTGGTGGGGAGCTTCTGGTGTAGTGTCCAGTCGAGCTGATACTTTCTTACAAATAATTTTTAATTTATGCTTAATATAAAATTTATTTTTATTTGTTGATGTGTAGTTATTTATAATGCATTCAATTATGATATTGAATGACTTTCATTACTGCAGAACATTAGTAAAACAAGTTTTGTGAATAGAATGTCATTGGTTTCGGGTGTGTGTGTGTGCAGATGCCCTCGAAATCCTTCACTTCCCTTGGGTAGGCCTTGTAAACACTCAATGAAGTTTTGTGTTAGTGCAGAAAGTAATGCAGTTGTAGTTTTAGTGATCCCTAGTGGAGGTTATACAACTTCAAAGTACCATAAAGAAGATTTATTGTCAGCGGAGGTAAACCGGCGCGCTTACCAGTGTCCAGTAGCGATGTTTGAACGCTTTGCTGCGTGGAAGAATAGGGTCAAGAAGGCGTTCGTCCGTGACCTGATACCGGTTCCCCATTAAGTGAGACGAATGATCGATTTAAATTGCCTTCCGAAAAAACGCCCATTCTGTGACATTGTAACAGAATTTATTATGCTATTAATTTAAAATTAATGATATATTTTTTCAATGCAAATTATCTTGGTAAAATAAAGCAAGGCTCGAATCAAACATCTAGGTCACATAAAAAAAGTAAATTGTAAAATAAGTAGAATAAAAAGCACCCGTTTTAAGTGAAATTAAAAGTGCCTCTGTGAGATGAAACTGGAAATATAACAACATTTATATTCTAGAATATCCTGAAAAATGTAGACAAAGAACTTATTTTGAGCAACTATTTTGCGAGAGGTAAATGTCACACTTGCGAATTGTATACTTTCGCTTTTTTGAAAGTTTTCATAATTAGTTATTGAATTGTAAACCACGGTAACACAATTTTAACTTAAATACTGTAATTTGAAGGTGTCTGATGTATGTACGGACAGCGCTCAATTGACCTGAATGTAATCGGCAAGGCTGCTGTCCTCGATCGACTAAACCAGCTGTCAACAACCTGAAGTTCGCGGACTGCATGTGACCCGCCAGTGTATTTTCTGTGAACTTTGAGTGAGAAACGCAGAATAATATTTAAGAATACTTAGAAAATTACAGCCGTTCTTTTGAGTTCCATATTTTTTTCAGAAGACGATCGAGAATGTCAGACGTTGTGTTTGATTGAAAGGAACCTCTCATTAACAGACGCATACCAGTGGGTGAGTTGGGGGCGGGGGCAGGTCTACCATGAATCCAGTTTCATTTGTTTCTTGTATCTTTGTGTAGGTGCAGGCACTGTTTTGTCCATTAACAATGTACTCGTATTATGGCGACGTTAATAGTGTAACGAAGGTGACGATTGTGTAACGGTTAGCGTATCGGGCAGTTACACCAAAGTTCACGAGTTCAAACCCGATCGAGCGATGTATTTTAAGGGCGAAATCCTTCGTACGGCTTTCTTTGGAGGGGAAGTGAAGCCGGCTGTCTCATATTGTAGATTTACTGTACGTAAAAGATTCTCAAGCCCAAATGAAACCTCTGAGCTACATTTAAATCGCTTGTTTCGTTGCACGAATGATACCTTCTTTCTTCGCAGATTGGTGAAAGGACAGTAGCGAAATTTGCATGGTCAGACGGAAGAGCAGGCCTCATGATTTGAGTCTCGCCTTGTATCATTGAATTATTAGAAAATTTCTTAACTATAGGTGATTGTTTTGTCTTTCAACTTATATTAGTTGTTTATGAAAAAAATAAATAGAAACCGTTGTCATGCGTAATCGCTTCCCAAAAAATCCGTCATTCTCTTGCAGCAGGTCTCTCCAGAAACATGTTGCAATCTTTTTGTTTTATCTATCGATGTACATAACAGTTGTGCAATTTGAAGAACATTGTAAATATTGAACTACTTCTTCAAAAAAGGACATAGTGTGTGTCCACGCCGAAAGGATCACAGTACAGAACATATTCAAAATGTTTACAGAAATTGGTCGTACATCTAAGGAAATATGTCAAAAGCATTTATAGCAAATAAACGAGATGTAGATAATTTAATTAAGACTACAATAAACCTACTTTTAATTTCCTCGTTTTACAAAACTCGAAATGTTATAAACCTCATATTTACCGATAAAGATAATACTCCGTTTTTGAACAATTCCTCTCCAAACATCACAGCACTAATTTTGGGGCCATTCTTACATTAATAATAATAATAATAATAATAATAATAATAATAAATCGTTTATCTACTTCAATGAACATTTTTGGTCTCCTTGTTCGGGGATTATTTATCGCTGTTGTGAGAACACAAAACCTGTCATTTTTGATTGAATGGTCTATTTACTTCAGATATCTTTTAAAAATATTTTTAAATCAATTTATATTTAACGCTCGACACATTTATTACATCCAATGTTTCGTTCTATCAGACATTTATCTTCTAAGGTTGCAAGTATACGATCACTTTATGCACTAATTTATGCCTTTACTGCCCTTCAAAATCTGGAAATATTTTAATGCAAACTTGCAAAATGTCATTGTAGAATATTGATAAATACATGTTACATTGCTTCTTAAATTCATTCCGTGGGCATTGACACCATAACGCCTGAAGACGTTTACCCTCTCTCGATTGATGTTCTCTAGGTTCAGCAGCTGCAAGTTTCGTATGCTTTACACATGTTATATTTTCCTGATTTCTTCCAATAATCAGCATTGTACTTGACACTGTGCAATAGGTTACAAAATTATAGTTCGATTGACCTTGTTTTTACGACGTTCTTTTGATGCTATTTTTATTTAATATTCAGTTGCTCTCTTCTAGAGAAGACAAGCATCGCAAAGACTTGGACAATTCTATCTACGACTCGGAAAAAATCATACATTTACTGAACGCATAAATGACCCGTGAACACTCAGTTTTATTGCGTGCCGTATTCCGAGTTACCTTTGCATCGAACGTGCCGTGGCTCCGCGCCGAGAGTGTCTGGCGAGATAAAAAAAAATCGAGCGTCTCTGCCGAGATGGAATTTTCTTTCAGCTTGTTTACAGCTGCCTCCGCCTCCGCCTCCTCTCCGCCGGCGCATTGTGCATTCCGGAATCGTGTTCGCGTCTTTCAGGCGAGACGTTTCCGCGCGGATTCGCGCTGCCAGCGCCGGAATCTCCTTTTTCATCGCACGTGCGCTCGCCCGCGCGCGCGTCGCTGGAGGCGAAGTGGGGCTGTGGGTTGCGGCGGTCACAGTGCAGCCGAAATATCGGGCGCTCGCTGCCGGGTGACTGCGAGCGAAATCGTCCGACTTATTTCATCCGAAATCGTCCGAATATCTCCGTAATTCCGCAGTTGGTTGTTCAGCCTAAGGCTGTGGTCATAGTGGAGCCGATTTTGGACGAAATTTCGGTCGACAGACGTCTGACGTTTCTATCCAAAATGCACTAGACATCGGTTCGTCTCGGGAGGTGGCGTTGATCTTGCTTCACTAGACGGTGAGATCCGGCGCCTGTTTACCTTCGGCTTGCGGTGTTTCCCCTAAGAAGATATCTCCCACTGCCTCAGTCGGAACAAGTTCAAAGCACCCAACTTGTCTCCCGGTATGTGTGGTGTAGTGAATGTGAGTGTAAAAGTGTGTAAGTAAGGGGTGAGGATAGGACAAGGAAGAGGAAAGAAGAAAGAAATCGCACGCGATTCGTGGCCCGTTTGTTAGAGTACTGTTCCGTCATTTGCCTGGTGTTGATCGGAGAAACCACGGAGACTCTGTACCAGCGGTTCGTCTTAGTTCGTCTAACACAGTGGAGCTGATTTTGGACGAAATTGTGATCGGCCGACGTCGGACGTTTGCGTCCGAGATGTCCTATTCGTTCAAACACGTGCTAGTAAATGGAAATGGCCATATTGAATCCGAAAAACCTCTTCCGACGGGAACTCCGCAGTGTAGTGCCTCTGACTGAGAGGTCCTGGTGTTCGAGTCCCGGCGGTGGCAGGATTTTCGACACTGGCCAGATAGCTAGGTCGAATTCAACCGCTGCTGGTAGTTTTTGATCGGTAGTTTTCCGTGGTTTATCCGATTAATGCCAGGCGAATGCCGGAGCAGTACCCTACCAAACGGGCCACGGACTGCGCATGATCTTACCTTCCCATTCCTTGTCCTTGGTAGGATATTACCACTTACACACACTGATACTTCCATGCACTACACTACTACATATGCCGAAAGACCGGATGGGAGCTTAGAGCTTGTCCCGGCTGGGACGGTGCCCCGCTCGTGGGAGATACCTTGTTGGGGGAAAATCTCGTTTGCCGACGATAGGTCGGTGCAGAATATAATAGGTCGGTGCAGCCATCCAGCAGGGCAAGATCACCGCGACCTCCCGAAGGAAAAAAAATGCACTACACTTACAGGACTAATGACCTTGGTAGTTAATGCTCTCGGAATAACTAGTAAACAATCATTCAATCATTATTCAAATGGCAGCCAGAAACACCGGCTGTCGGACGAAGTTGTTTAGTTTGATTCTATCGGTTGCATTCGCCCCAAATCAGCTGGAGAGTCAAGGCCATCTGTAATACCAAAGCTACCTGCAATACATGTAGATGGTCTTGAGCATGCTTCTCGCAAATGTTCCAAACAATGATATGCGGAATTATGAGAATGTTCGGCCGATTTCGAGTGCAACATTCGGTCAATTTACGAATGAAATAAGTCGGACGATTTCGTTCGCAGTCGTCTGGTAGCGAGTGTCCGATATTTCGACTGCACAGTGACGGAGCCTTAAAGCGAGGAGAGGGGGCTACGAAGACCCTGTCAGGGAGGAGGGGACGGGGCCTTGCGGGAGGCGTCGTGGGTTGGAACGTGGTAGGATCTGCTTGGATTTGAAGGGTGGTGGTGGGATATGAGAGAAGTGTCGTGACGTGACTTTGGAATTAACGGTTTTAACAGAACATGAAGAGGGGCTTTAGGTTATGGTTGGGTTCAGAAGGAAATGTGAAAAGTTGTTGAGATGGGAGGAAAAATTGTGAGATTAGGTGAAGTTGTATTAAGGAATTAATATTGCTGGGCGAATAGTAGCTTGGCGGGGAGTGCTGAGACCTTGTTACGTTTAGTGAAGGTTAACATGGCGTGAAGACTGACCTGTTGAATGTTCTGATTATAACGTTTTAATAGAATAGATGTTTGCATCAGGGAATGAGAGTGTCTTAGCGAGTGGGTCAAGTGTGAGAACTAGAAGATAGCAGTAAGAGAGAAATTGGAGAAGGCGAGGTAGGTGACATGTGCTCGGAGACTTCCAGGTTGGGCGTGGTGTTCTCTGTCGCAATGTGACCATGTGGGTGGCGTAATATGGGCAACGAGTCATGAGACGTGATGTGGAAAGTGACTAGTATAATGGCGCTCGCGTGTACGGTCAGGTAGGACTACTGCAAGTTTGCGCTCGCGTGAAGTAGGGGTGGAAGGAGTTTTCTAACCAATAAGTTAATTACCCAGCGTAATGGCGAGAAAGTTTGTTTTCAGTAGGTGCATGAGAATTGCATTCTTTGGTAAAAATGTTGTTTGCTTTTTGGAAAGTATTGTAAGGAGTGATAAGAAAAAAGACTCGTTCAAAAGTTACAGAAAAGTCAGTACGCGCGAACAATTGATAGGGAGGTCACTGAGTGACGAGGGCGAAGAAAAATGGGGATATAGGTTATTATAGCCATATCTTGTAAAGAAGCAATATCTCGTGAAGCAGAAATGGAGGACTGGAGGTTGCGAGGAGTAGTGGAAAGTAAGGTAAAGGGACAAAAGAATGAAATGTGGGATGGGGGGTGGGCGTGGGAAGAAAAGAGTGGGGGAGTTGAGGGAAAAGAGTGTCTGTTGAACAGCCGACGCTTGTGACCTGACTCGATGGTGCAACCGTCGACTACCCTCTCCAGTCTATTCCCATCTCCCTCTAGCACCCAAATTCTCTGAAGACAGCGCGTGATTGGGATTACCAAATAGCTTACAGGAGTTGAATTATGTTAGAATACAGTCTCGCGAATGCAGTGGCATGTGGTGAGGAGATGACATGTACTGGGAATGTATTTGTATTTAGAGGGAAATGGAATTTTTACGTTTCCTCGAAATGCAGCAGGTCGTGGGGAGTTTCAAAGGAATGGGAGCTTCAAATGGTATTTGGTAGGGAAGAGACGAACGCGTCCTGAAAATGTGGCAGAGTTGAAAGTTTGAATCATTTTAGAAGCTTTGCACCAACTGCAGTACAGACACAGATAATCACACTTACGTGCCTGGCTATGGCGGTTATGACTGAACTCAGCAAATGTTTTTCCAAAAAAGGACTGCTTTTTATCACGATTGGCTGTAAAATGTAAAATAAAATGTTTGCATCACAAGTTTTTATAAGAGGAAAACTACTAAAAACAAACGTGAGACAACCATTTTATTGTTATACGCACAATTTACCTGTATTTATACTACCATAAACCATTTAATTTCTTCATTCATACACATCATTTTGTCAATTTTATTGTTTCTAACAATATTTTGATCAAAGTACGTGTCATGTGAAAATTCTGTTTCATTAGTTTCTGATCAGCACAATTCTGAATTCTCTACGTTTTATAGAAGGCCAATGAAGTCCCTTAGTATGTTATAAGACTTAGAAAAAATGACACGTTTTTCTAAAATGAATTTCAATTACAACGAATTCATAGTGTATATGCCATTTCGGAAGCTTTCAGTTATATTCCATTATATAAAAGAAAATAAATCGACGTAAAAATATTGTCAAAACCAGTTCGGATGAACCACTCAAGCAGGTTTTTGTTACCACGAAATCTCTGTCTTTAGTTATTCGGAAATCGGCCGAACTGACAATGACGCTAATATAGGTGTCAGGAATCTTACATTACATTCAACAGCTGACATTACATTTTCTGAGCGAAGAAATCGAAAAGGCTACTCAGAAATTCTGTAGGGAACATTTGTTGCATAAATATTATTTGAAGCAAGTATAATTAAAATGATATTAAAATCGATCAAATCAGCGAAAATGCTTTAAAAATGTCGGAAAAGGGAAAAAATGAGTTATTAAACGAAATCAAGGAAAAATTCAAAAAAGTGTCGTATAACATGAGTCATTTTCTTATGAAATAACATAAACTAAACGGCATTATTCTATAGTGAAAAAATCAACAACAAAAAAATCATTAGAATCCGCCACCTAACTATGAGAATATACCTAGCGAAACGGCGCGAATTGGAAGAGTGAAATCTGACTTTTTTGCGCGAATTCCCGCGATGTGAACCCGACAGCCTGCTATCATGAATAGGGAACTGTTAATTAACGAAGTGTTTTTGAGGCCTCCAATTTGGTAGAGTACACAAACACCATCTGAACAGCCGTGGTAATAGCCAGTTGTGAAAGGAAATTGCCCAGCAATAGCTCCTTCAAGTAGTATACATTTTCTAACCTAAGATATATTTCTATTCTCACAAACCTGAAAAGTTTTTCATTATCGCAAAGTATGGAAAACAGATGGTGATATTCCTTATTCTCCTGCAACACACTGCATTTACCCTGTCTCTTTCTTTACGACTTCGCTTTCCATTTTAAATACTTTTTTTAATACAGAAATAACTCTCGGGCTTTCGACTCCGCCATTTTTCCACTATTTATTTGTCACCGTCGCGTCGCTTCGTGCCCGGTATGGGCGACTGAATCTGTCGCGACGAGCTGCCTCGCGCCGAGCACAGTTGATTGATTGATTGATTGATTTAGTGATTCTGGGCGCGTCAACTGCTAAAGCCATTAGTCTCGTAAGTGTAGTGCATGTTTCTTTTCTCGGGAGGTGGCGTTGATCTTGCTTCATAAGACGGTGAGATCCGGCACCAACTTACCTTCTGCTTGCGGTTTTTCCCCTAAGAAGGTATCTCCCACTGCCTCAGTCCGAACAAGCTCGAAGCACCCAACTTGTCTCCCGGTATGTGTGGTGGTGTAGTGCATATGAGTGTAAAAGTGTGTAAGTATGAGGTGAGGATAGGACAAGAAAGAGAAAGGAAAGATTGCGCCCGATTTGTGGCCCGTTTGTTAGAGTACTGCTCCGGCATTCGCCTGGTGTTGATCGGAGAAACCACGGAGAACTACCGATCAGAGCAGCCGGCCGCTAGAATTCTCCTCCAGACAGCGAGTAGCGACGAAAATCTTACCATCGCTTGACCTCGAACCTAGGACCTCCCGATCTGAGGCACTGCAGTGACATCAGATACTGCCCCTCCTGTTCCGTGCCCTGTGTTTCTACCCCTTTTTTGTCTTTACGAGCCGCTCTTGTGCCGAGTTGGGGGAGGGGGGCGTGTTGCGCGTGGGCGTGTCTCAGCGGAGGGCTGCGCAGCGTCTTCGGTGCCGGGGGCGGCCTGGGCGGCCTGGGCCTCGGGCGCAGGTCTGCGCTCGCCGCCTCCGCGCGCCCCTGCGGCCGCCCGCCCGGCCTCAAGTTTTAATTAAACTCCGGGAGATGGCTCCAGGCGCGCGTCTGCCTTCGCGCAGTGCGTCACAGCGCACGAATACTCTGCGGAGAGGAGAGCCAATGGATCAGCACGCCAGAATCTGCGGCCTTTAACGAAGCTAGGAACAAAGTGGAACGGTCCCTTAAGAATAAACGGAAGGGCAGCGAAATGAAAGGGCTGCCTGGCAGTTGGGGTCATGTCGGGAACGTTTTCGTAGGTTTCTATAGAGGATAGAGGAATACATTTTAATTTTCACCTACCTCCACCGGTAGATAATTATTTCATTGAGTTAAATAGTAATAATGTGAGTAAATTCAATTATCAGAATTTATAAAATATTTATTTCATCATGAGCATTCATTTACATTTTGTTTAGTGCTGTCGATTTCTTTTGTTATGATAAACAATATTGTTGAAGTTGAAGTTGATGATTTTAAAGCGATATCGATACATTATTAGGATATTGATAAAATTGATGTTCGTAATGGCATTAGAACTCTGTTGTCTGTCCCTATCATAGCTGAGAACATTCATGACGAGAGGATTATTATTGTTATGAGTATGTTGCAGTGACGGCTGATGCTGAAAATAAGTTGTCTGCTGTTAACCTAGTTACTTAGTTTTTGCTGTGACAAGGACAAGAAAAGGCAATTCCCCTTCTCATGCAAGTTATTAACCTCTTCAGGGACGAATTTGTCTTTTACATGCTTAGCATAATCACATAAAAACACAACCTTTTTTCATGAACAATTGAAGATTAAAAGTCTGAAGGGGTCAGGGCCAATGCTGCCAACATCTGGAAACATGAAGGTCACATCCGTTCCTTGCCCTCTAGAGGACCTTTTCTTGATGCATATATTTTAATGTAATTCTAATGATCCCATATTATGTGGCGATTAGAATTACATTAAAACATTCATTACATTCATGCCAATGTATATTGTTTTGATTTATTTTGTGTATTGTATTTTGATAAAGAAATTTTTCTTACTTTACTTATCAATTTGATACAGACTGATTAACATTACGTACTTCTATATACATATGTTTGAATCATTTGATTATTTTAAAACACATTCACATTAATGAAACCTACATATAGATTTTTTCTTAAAAATATAATTTATATCTCATGTCGTAATTCAGCTTTTTATTCATACAACAATATTAATTTGATTTTTCGATTGCAGAAATATGGACGTTGAATTTGTTTTACACCTTGAATCTCTATTTTGCCTTCATCTCGGTACGGTGACTATAAGCATCATATTTTGACTTACTTGAATTACTTGTTTTCCAACACTATTCAATAGGGGGTAAATATTTGAGGCACTTCTTGGTGGTGTGACTCTCGCAAACCCTAAGAGCATAAATGGCCAGCATTTTAGCGCATCAGTAAAACGAATTCTTTAGTTCTACGTTATGTCATCTGGCTGTCTAGTTGAAAACTGTACATGCCTGATCCCAGGCCGCTTCTGACGTACAGTAGTGTTAAAAAACCGCATCACTTTTCTCACAGTTGTAATCTGCATTATAATCCTGGCAATCACATCTCTTGATTGCAAATATCGAGCGAGTTATGGAGGTAATGAAATCAGAAACATTATATAATCCACATAAAATATATGACTACAAATTTATACTAATATTTGTTACAAATATTTGTGAGCAGATTAATTAGAAAAACACAAAATACCCATTTTCTTCAGGTGATGCGGTTTTTTTGAGTACTACTGTAGGTGCGCGTGTTAAATAAAAAAATCAGCCCAGAAATTCCCGAGAGTGAAAGTTAGCTGCGTATAAAATTGTTTTCGTTCTTACGCAAATGCACATGCTTATTATGCTTGTCACTTCGCTTGCATCTGTCCGATAACTTCTATAATCGCATATTTATATCGCAGAAGAAAATCGTTACTTCTTATCTGGGTGGTGTTTTGATTTGCGTTGTTCCGGTGTATCGAATTCCCTACGGAGTTTCGGCAGTTCGTTGTTTTGCTTCACACAACACGCGCATTAATTTGGACATTATTTTGTAACCTTGTCAATTAGATTACTGAATGGTCAAATAGGTTTTTTTTGTTTTTTAGATATAACTCTTGAGTTTATTTAATTTTGTCTGTGAAAGATTTTGAGAATCTGATTTTCGCCCACTGTGCGTGAAGACGATGTGAGCTTCCTGAGGTCGCATCCCGACAGGGCGTTGATGCAGATCCGCAGATCCCCGACTGTTTAATTTCGTTGGGACATCGACCACGAGGCGCGCCTGTAAAGGACGCCATTCGCGTTTGCGTCACTGGCCTCGCCGGTGCTACCGCCCGCCCTCCCACACATCCTCCCACACAAACACACACGCCCGTCCGTCCACTTGCCCGCCCCCAATTCTCCCGAACAACCAGACATTCACCCGCCCGCCATAATCATATTTATTTTTGGCACAAATTGGCTCTTTGCCAGGTGGTAGCCAATTAATTTTTCCTATACAAATGATAAATTAAATATACTCGTATACCCTAGACCACTATATCCCCAGCTTAGCGAGAAAGCCTCCATTTCACGCGTAACACAATGTGAAACTGCAGACTCTCTGCCACACACCAAACAGCGCAACGCAACCAGCACAATACGTATATACTCACACGCAACACACACACATACATACATACTTATACACACATATTCATATATACTCGCATACACATATACATACGCATATGCTATACACACGTCCAATGTGGCGTATACGCGTATATACACCACACTACACATAATACACACATACATATATACACTCCAAAAATGTACTTACAGCTAATAATAACATTAATTATACTCTATCGTATTCTATTGATCTAATTCTAAATCTTAAATTTTAATTTCATTTACTGTATTCACGTTCTGCTACGTCTTGCTACGCTGCACTACA
>BOPP01000059.1:4234435-4301188 GCA_017312745.1 Gryllus bimaculatus
GGCGGAAGTCAATTTGTTGCGATTCCTGAGGGCCTGCCCAGAAAAAGGAGTTATGGAAAGAACAATTGGCTTGATGCGGAGTTTTGTGGGGAAAAGCCGCGTCGATGGCTTGTACACGCCAGTTGTTAAAAGTTTGGGACTGGTGATGGAGACGGTGATTCCGCTGTAAGTTACGATCCTGGAAAATGTAGATGAGAACAATGCATGTTTTTTAGAAAAGAGAGAACGTGTAGGGGGTAACTTGAGAACTGGTAAATGCAGAAAACACTCGGGGGAACATTCTAATATGAACAGTAGGAAGGTAATTAAAAGCAACGCCTGAGACGAAGATAGATAAAGGGATAATGTGAGTGGAGAGTTGCAGTCTTCGGAGGTGACGATGGGTGATGAAGGTGGTGGATGGTGTAGTGGTGTGGAGGCGCTGCGGTGGTCAGTGGCGGCAGTGGCGGCGGCGGCTGTGGCGCGGTGTCGGGATGGGCGGTGGGGGTGGTGGTGTTGGAGGCAGGAGCGATGGAGATGGTACGCGAAAATCACTATGTGCCACGATACATTACAAAAAATTCGGGGAAATACAGGATGGAGGCAAGGAGACGATGTAGAGGTGACGAAAAGCAAGTAACATCCAACTATTAAATCTCGATCGTAATAAGACTATCTGATGCCAGAAGTCCCATTAACGAACTGGGTCGCCGGGAGCCGGGACTGGAAGGAGGTCGCTCTAGCGCTGCCGGCCGCTACGGAGTCATAAGGGCACCGGCCCGAGACGGCTATAGGAGTCGAGAAGTATATGAAAGCCGTAGAGGAACGCGGAGGCACGGTCGCAGTTTGCCGTCTGCGGAAGAGAACTTCTGAGACGTCGAGCAAATTAAGAGGCGGAGACGGCGCGGTAGCGTCCGGCTGCGAAGTAGCAGCGAAACATTCGGTGATGTGGGTTCAGCGGCCTGACGATCTGGAGGCAACGGTGGGAACAGAGGATTTGTTGATTGCGCGGGGCCGTTCAATAACAACCGGCGATGCGCTCGCTGCGTGCTCCTCCCCGAGGCAGTTTTGTACAGCAGAAAAGAAGCGACAAAACTATCAACCAAAGGTTCGATCACCCTTCAGAAAGCAGCACACATTATAAATCAGCAATATCAAAATACAAACAAGAGGTATGATATGTCATGAACAATATTTGTAACTAATAGAGTTCCTTATATACGTCGTGTTTGCTAAGTCTACAATACTAGGTACGGTTTTTTAAAGATGTAAAGAAACAAGCAATTATTTGTAACAAAACTTCTCGACTTGAAAATATTACGACTGCACTTACTAGAAATATTTAAAAAAGTAGTTTAACTACAGTTAGTCCAACACGATGAGAAACAATAGCAAATTTGAATAACGAAAGTACCACTGAAAACGTACATCAATGGAATTGTAAACCCCGTTTGAAAAAGAAGCAAAAAAAAACTCCTCCCAGGTTTACAAGAATGTCTCTTAACGTAAATATTTGTAAATAGCCGTGCTTTCAAAAATATAATCTGAACTAAGCTGGTTACAATATTATACGTAAATAAATCAAAAATATCAATTTTGATTCACAATTCTCCACGTTAAAGCTATAGACTTTCTTTTTTCATTAGCAAGTTTGAACCACTCAATGAAGCAAAAGATTAGAAAAAGGAACAGAACAGACGTCTGCGACTGTGTTTTCTTCCTAACGTTGTTCGCTCGCAACTCACGCAGATTTAAGAGGTTTTCATTGTATCGAAATAATTAAACCTTTCGAATAAATAATTATACGCACTAGCTAGAATGACCTAAGTATGCATGATTGTAGCGATTTTAATTAATTACTTAAAACAAAGGAACTAATTTGAAAAAAATATTATCATGTAAACACCCGTACTGTTAGATGTAAAAAGTAGCAATTTTGAGTAATTTTCCATTTGTCTTTCTAAACAATTTATTCATGTTATTCGCTCTTTATTCATTGTCATTAATTCTTTTTATGAAAACATTCATCGCTATAAATAGAATTTTATTGTCTGTATTTCTTATTCTCAAGCAAACAAAGATTTAAAATATAACTATGGCAAGCCTCCGGTCTTGTCAGAAGTGTTTTTGTTTTCTTGAGAATATACCCAGAGCTCAAGAAAAACAAAACAATGAAACTGTTTCGAATTTTACGTAAAAAACAATATTTGTGTTATTCGCGTCTTAAGCACATATTGCACGTACTGACTGAGTCCTCATATTCCATATGTGTCCATTTTTATTTTAACAGCTTGACCGCCATGGTGACAGCAATGTTCAATGGAAGAGCCCACCGAGCCCATGAAAATATTTCGTAATTCACATGTTTCATTATAGAACAGCAACATTTTTTTATATTATATGGTATCGTACAACGATGGTATTTTGTTTCCGTAGAATTACTTACAATATGTTTATTGCAAGTGAAAGACTCTCGTTAAAATATTTAAATTTAATAAAGGTCATTGGACAGTATCTTATTTGCTGTTCTTCAGGCAGTGTGAATTTACCAACTTTTAATTGAAAAACATTTCGCCAGTTTTTGTTCAAAATAGCAACAGCAAACATTCACTTGAATGCGCTGTACAACAAATTTATATAGACATGTCAAATGCAACCCGCAAACACACTCGACAGATGTTTTGAATCTCTATCGTTCAATAACTCTAAACGAAATGTTCTATGGGCAGATAAAAAAACAAAATGTGAGGGTAAAGTCTTCAAGAAAACGTTTCTCACGCGTAATGTATATGATAAGATGATTTTTGCGCGTTCTAATGCATTTTGCTGATGTAAGAGGGAGACGAAGAGAAGAGAAAGGAAAGATGAAAGGCAGAATAATGTCTGTCCGGTTCCGCTAATTTGTAATAATGATGAATTATAATTAAACAAATACATATAATAATTGGTTTTGTAATTCCCCAATGCGTACGTCATATTCCTTTATAATACAAAAAAATGAAACCAAGACATAAATTCCAAGCAAAACTTACTATTTTATCTTCCAATAATTTAATTAGAGATACTTGTGAGCTGGCATATTAAATCGTAACTTCCTATCAGGTCTATTTCCAACTCTATGGTAAAAACTGCGTAAAATAAGCAATATTTAATCCCATTTTATATTTTTTTGTTTTCCAACGCAATACCCTTAAAGATTCTTTGAACGTCGACCTCCGCACACAGGCAAACGAAGTTGTTTTTCAGTTTCGGACTAAAAGAGTAAAAAGTAGGCTGTTACTCCTTAATAAATAAAACGTGCCCTAAAGCTACTCAAGCAATTTCTCAACTCCAATTTTCGTCAAGTCCTAACAAAAAATTATTTACGAATGCAAAAGCCACCAGACACGGTTTGCCCTCACCAATTTTACTCTCAGCTTTGAGACTTCCTGCCCGGACGCTCACTTATGCAAGCAACTTCTAGTAAACAGGTGAAAAGCAACTGTGGAAGGCGCTGGCGATAAGCGCGTCGGCACCGCTTGAGCCCAACAGCGAGCGCGCCGAAGAAAAACGAAAAATCTATAATCTCAAAATGTATGTTTCTTCATGGTGCCGTCATATATGAAATCTGAGCGGTGCAAGATATGTGAATTTAGAAACCGGTTAATCATGGATTCTTCGAAGTACAACGGTTTCGCAGCTCTGGAAAACTTGACCTGTGTTTTTAAAAGTGAAATCTGTGATTCATCATTACACTACAGTGAAAGCGAAGTATCATACAAAGAAGAACTGCATGCCTTTATTATGGGTACAAATAAAAGTATTGTTAGCAAGTGACATGTGTAGCTGTATTATACGGTTATCTTAAATCTGATGTCACTGACACTTCAATTTGAAAAAAAAACCGAACCTTCAAAACGTACGTGTAAAAGAAGACATCAAATAATAATACGAAAATATTTATGTATATGATACTCCGTAATATTTTGGGGCAACTGTTCGCAGCACTTCCTATCAGTTGAAAAATGTATATTGATTATTTCGCGTTTTCGAGCGGCGCATACTGCTATGTCAATAATCCGTGAGTGAATACATGTTTACCACAGAGTGCCCGTGTTCTTCCCCCACTAGTAATGAGAATTTCAGCGCCGACCTAAGTAGGGAAGCGGAGTTTCCCTATTCAGATATGCCACGCGAAGGAACAAGCTCTTCTCCCGACTGGTCTGCCGAGCATGTAGTAGTGTAAGTGCATGAGGTGATCTGGGCTGTCCGGGTGCGCCGCGACGAAAGGCTGAGTTTGCCGGCAAATCAGCCACCATGACTCTGGCCGCGGAAGCCTACGAATCTCATTTAGTGTAGTGCAGTTGGTGTAAGTGTGTGTGTATGAGAGAGAGAGAGAGAGGAGAGAGAGAGAGAGAGAGAGAGGAAGAGTTGAGGATAGGACAAGGAAGAGAAGGAAAGATCACGCGCGGTCCTTGGTGGTCATTTGTCAGGGTACTGCTCCGGCAATCGCCTGGTGTGATCGAAGAAACCACGGAAAACTACCCAATCAGAGCAGCCAGGCACTGAATTGGAACCTGAGCTGTAAGCGGGAGCCCAAAGACCGGGGCTTTGGAGCATCTGTGCGGCGCGGGCCACGCTCCGGTGGCAGACGCATGAAAACGGCTGCGAAGGTAGACTCGAGGCCTTCCACGGCAGGCCGGTCTGAACTGCGCTGCAGAGGCGCGCTCGCAAGTCGCGGCTCGAGCAGAGGAAAGTAGCGCAAGAAAAACGGGACACGACGAAATGTCGTATATAATGCGTCCCGCCAAACACAAATAAGAGAGGAGAGGTGGAGAGAATTCGGTGCATGCGTATGGATTACGCCGCACTTAATTTTGCGAAAAACAAAAAAAACACATTCAGTTAATAATTCTGTTCTAAACTCGACACAACGTGATTTTTAGTCGTAATAATAGAAGGTTCATTAATATATTAGATTCTTGAACAGATTGAAAGAATTCCGAGAGGCAACTTATGTGTTTGTACAAATGGTTTAGAGATAAGGCGTATATTCGTGACCAAAGATAATAGTTGTTTTTCCTTATATTTGAAACTATAGACTAAACATGTATGTAGTCATTTGATTCAACGAGTGGAGTAGTATTTCCTCTGTTATAGAAGGGAAACTACACAAAATATGAAACACTAGGTGTAATTACGAATGGCGCTTCATTTGTCGGTATTTCGTGGACTTTTCAAAATTTTGAAGTAATTGTACAAATATTTTTTTCCGTAATTTAGTATATAGAATAGTAGAATCATTTGTTCGTTTGCGAGTGCGTTATGTACTATGAAACTTAATAGTTTACCCTATGTTGATATGTGCAGAAACAAAGTAAAGAGATGCACAGAGTTTTCACATATATCAACACCAAGATCATGCATATCTGATTGCGAGAAAATGTGTACAAAAAATGGTATGTATAGATTTTGTGCGCACAACTATTGGTAGATTACTCTATTAACAATCGTCATAAGAGATAGGAAACTCACAAAAGAAAA
This sequence comes from Gryllus bimaculatus, assembly GCA_017312745.1. Classification (NCBI taxonomy): domain Eukaryota; kingdom Metazoa; phylum Arthropoda; class Insecta; order Orthoptera; family Gryllidae; genus Gryllus; species Gryllus bimaculatus. The sequence continues at coordinate 4,239,938 of BOPP01000059.1, forward strand.
ACAAATGAAGGCAGAAAGTGTGATGTTCTTTCTCCGGATGGTACAATTTTACTGTCCGATGGAACTTCTTTTAAGGTGGAATATACTTTTAATGTAAGCTCTCGAGTAAATGCAACAAATGTGAACAAAAAACTATATAATGCACGCAATTTGCATCACATTTGTTGATAAGCACACGTCAGCCTTTTATTATTTGTCAAGAATGTCACTCAATGTTCCAAAAAGTAAACAATAAATAGACGCAGTAAATCCACGAGCCAATTATTAGAACTAAAATGTAATTAATGATATTTTAATGCAACTCAGGAGTAGGGTGCGCTATTTTTAACGAAGAACAGGTCGATATATCGGAACCGGTTAGTAACAACTCACACTCGGAAGGTGAAGTAATACACAGAAAAGAAGATGAGGGACGAGAGGATTTATCAGATACTTTACGAGGCACTGGCGATACACAGACAGAAAAGTACACACAGCAAAGAATTATCGGTATAAGGTAGAAAAAGAGAACGCAGAGTCAGATTGACCGGAGATCAAAATTAGGCTGCGGATAATAGACGAACGAACGGGAGACGGAGACCGGGAAGGTATGTGAAGAGCAAGCGGAGCTTGGCCTGGGAGGACGAGAGGAGAGGGGTTGAATGATGGGGTAGTAGTAGCAGGCGATTGAAGGGACGAAGTGGGTACTGGAGTTGTAGATAATGCCGGGGTGTGGAGAACGCAAGAGTGTGAAGGCGAGGAACAAGTTGTGATCGAGCGCCGTGACCAGAGTGCGGGTGGGCGACTGAATTTTTAGATTGATTGATGTATACTGATATTGGCGCGTCAACAGCTTACGGGTACATATTTACCCGTAAGTGTAGTAGGATGATATATCACGCTGGAGGGGTTAAGCGAGGGTTCCACACCCTGGCTTGGCGACGATCCGGCAAGGGACCTACGTCGGCACTTGCGGCGATTTCCCCAACAGCGAGGAGACAGGTGAGCGGTAACGAGAGTAGAAGGTAGCCAGAGTGCGGTGCCTGAGAGGGGAGATTGCCGCGGCGAAAAATGTGGGTAGATCACGGCGAGGAAGCGGGCCTGTCGACAGAGAACTGGCGAAGCGGATCTTGAAAGGAGGCATATTGGACAGGGAAATGAACAGTGACAAGGGATGTGACCGGCGGGGAGGCGAGTGAGAATGCGGGCGGTAGGAGAAGTGGTCAGTGTCAAATTCGGGGCCAGGGGCGGAGAGAGAGGGGCGGTGGTGGGGAAGTTGGGGCTTTGTCGAGAAAATACGGAGCAGGGGACTTGGACGATTGATTGATTAGTGATTCGGACGCAACAGGTCATTGGTCCGTAAGTGGCAGTGCATGTTTTTTTAACTTCGGAGGAGGCATTGATATACCTTCCACTGAATTAGCGAAATCCGGTGGCCGGCCCTGCGTCTGGTAGAGGGATTTTTCCAACCAAGCAATTCACACAAGCTGGTACTCGCGCACGGGGCAAGTTTCCCTACTGTCCCGACATGTGTGGTAGTGTAAAGCATGTTAAGTGTAAATTGGTGGTGTACGTAAGGGGTGAGGAGAGGCAAGGATACGAAGGGCTATAGATAAATGTTACCAGTGTTGTGTTGAGAAAAAGTAAACGAGAAGCCGTTTTCATTTTCAACCATGTCAGCATTTTCAATGGATAATTGCAGAAATGTTACAAAAATTGTAAGTAAGATTGTGCTGGATGGGCAAGGAAAGATCAACACGCGGTCTGATGCCCGTTTGTTAGGGGACTGGGAGGATATTCGCCAATGTTTGATCGGAGAAACCACAGCCAGCCGCCTGAATTATTCTCCAAACAGCGGCCCCGCAACTGGACCCCGCAGGTAGCTAGAGTCGAAATCCTTTCACGAGATTAGAACCAGGACCCTGTCTAGGTCACAGACTTAAACAACTGACATCAGTTTTGTATCCTGAAGAGCACCCTGCCAGTAGGAACTGGAAGAGGGTAAGGGCAAGGCGAGATGTAGGACTAACGGGCGAAGGTTTGGCGGTGGATAGAAATACGGGGCAGGAGACTGAGAGGAAGACAGGGCGTGAGTGGGGGGAGGTGGCGATGAGTGACGATGTCGAGAATTCGTAGTAGGAATAGGCTGAGTAGGCGAGTAGAGAGTGGGGGCGAAGAAGTGGTTGTGGACGACCAGAATTCAAGGCAGGGGTAGGGTGAACGGCGGAAGGCGAGAGTCAGTGGGTGGTGCGTACGTGTCGTGACGAGAAAGAATAGTTTCAGGGACTAGGAGAGGCGATGGGATTCGAGAACGGAGAGCGAGGACGTGATGAGGTGTGAAGAATACGGGTCGAGGACAAGGGCACCATTACGTAACGACATCCTTGTTCTCTGGACCGGTACGACTAAGACAAATGACCTGTTTTACTGACTTTCTCAACAGCACACATCCTAACATTCAATTCACCACAGAACTACACGAAAGAGACAAATCTATTCAATTTGCCTAACCTAAATATATAACAATCCGAAAACAAACATACTTTCAACATTTTTCAGAAAACGAACATACACAGACACTGGTCATCCACACCTTCACAACATCCTATTCAACATAAACATTCTGCTTCGCACTACCATGATACACAGATTGACTGAGGCCTCCCTGACAAATCTCATTTTCTGGAAAGAACTGCACATATACAACACATTGCCTATGTCTAACGGTTAAAGGTACAGAACTCATTAACAACATACTACGCATCGCAACAATACGTCAATACAAAAACAAAACAATCGTACACATACACTTTCTCCTATAACAAAACACCGGACATAGTACACTTGCTTACCTTATTTTGGACCCCATTTCAGAAAAAGTCGACACAATATTCAACAACAGCAGTCATAAAAGTTTTTCATTCAAATCACAGAATTCCCTCCAAAAAAATGGCTGTCCGCCGCAAAAAACACACATCTTCTAGAAAAGCGGCGTCTATTCTCTAAATTGGCCCCGACTGCGAAGCCAAAATATATTGGTCAAACAGGCAGAACTTTTCAATACCGGCAGAATCAAGGAAAACACCATACATGCTTTTGGAACACAAACATCGTAAATCTGCACTTGCCAATCATTTACTCAGACAGGCCATACATTCATCCACACACAGACATTCGTATACTTGGAAATAGAACCACTCCACTACAAGACTAACTTTAGAAACCATACAACATGTCATTATTAACATAATAACTTATTATATGAAACATAATCCAATAGTCCTTATCCCTTTACTAAAGAACAAACGAAAAAGTAATAACAAGTAACGACTAGACTAGAAGCCAATATGCATAATACTACTACCGACACTTACAAAAAAAATAAACTAACCCCATCCCCCTGCCGGGGCGGCACTGGGTGACAGCGCACGACGCACCCAGGCATTGCCCTCCTCCACCCCACGGCGGGTACTTAAGCCCCTCGGCTCGCCGACCGCCGCGTAAGTCGTTTTGTGGCTTCCATCTAGCAGCCCGCTAAGGAACGCCTCAACTTACATTTCTAACTGTTTTTAATGTATAAAATCATTTTTCACGTGTCCTACTTTCTTTTTTCAATTCGCTTTTCTTTAGTATAATGGTCTTAACCCCCCCCCCACACTATTTCTTATCCCTCGTTGTCAAAATATTTTTCCAAAAATTTGTAATTAGTGTTATACTCTATTATAATGATATCTTGTTGTTAATTCACGTTTAATGTATTTTTTGTTTTTTGGTGTTTTTTTCTTCTTGTATAAAGACAACTGGATGATCGTATGGCTAAGCCAGCTGCGGAAGCTGCTCTTTGAATTAAAAAACATTGTTGCGAATGACACATCTTTAATATTTTAGATTCTAAGATGTTTTTGTTGTATTGTAGAATTTCTCCAGCTTCTGCCCAGTTTCTTCGTGACTACACTCACACGGTCTTACACACAAACACACACACACTCTACTCTTACTATCTTCTACTCCTCGTGGTCTCTCGTACATATCTTTTAACTTTGATAGCCAGTGGTTGATATTTTCCGTTTTTTCCTCTGCTTATTATTATTACTATATTCATTGTTTTCTTGTTGTTGTTATTATTGTTTTATTTGTTTCACGTCTCTCGCTTAGCGAGGTGCTTACAGCAGACACCGGGACTTTTGTAGAAACAAGGTGCTGCTTTGCTTGCAAACTCGGTCGGGTCAGGATTCAACGTTGTTAAATAAGCAATAAAAAACTTTTCCACGATGCGGTGCAGTAACAACAAGAGAACAGCCTTTTGCCATTGGATTGAATGTTCCGACGTTCCTTACTGGCCAAGCACTTGCAGAGATTGCAAATTCGTTCTTAATGATAACTAGCCGTTTGCACGAGATGACCACAGGGACTACTTCAACAGATACTAAACCGCCAAAGTCGCGTCGCGAGTTCAATAGGCCAAGGCCTTGATATTTATCGCTCTTCTCGGCAACAAGAGGCAACTATATTTCGTCTAAAGGGATATGTCGACTAAGGTTCCTTTCCGTGAAGTCCTTATCAATCCATATTATGTCAGTCTGTTGGCTTTCGACCCAGGGTATCAGTGGGGACAGCTACAATGTCCAATTATCTATTACTATTATTATTATTATTATAATTTTTATTATATTATTAATTATTATTATTATTATTATTATTTCGCTGTTGAGAAAGTCAGTAAACAGGTCAATTTGTCTAGTCGTACCGGTCCAGAGAACAAGGATGTCGTATACGTAACGGTGCCACAGAAAAGATTGAAAAAGAAGAAGAAATTGATAAAGTGTTTTTAACATTCGCGAAAGACGAAGCTTAAATTCGCGAAAGACGACCTTATTGCCTCTGCAACTTCGTGTGACTCAGAGGAGCGGAATCATTAAACCTTAGCTGTGAGAAAGTAAACAAATCTTCGCAAGTTCATTGGTATAGAGCAGGTCACATGACGTACCGCAGCAATTGGCTAGAGAGAGCTGTCAAAGTCGCTAATACGCTGCCGGTACTGTTGACACCGCTCACGCCTCGACCCGTATTCTTCACACCGCACACGTCCTCGCCATCGCTCCGTTCTCGAACTCTCCATCGCCTCCTCCTAGTCCCCTGCAACGTATTCTTCTCGTCACCGACCACGTACGCACCACCCACTGACTCTCGCCTTCGCCGTCACCCTTACCCTGCCTTGAATTCTCGTCACCACCCACTTCTTCGCCCCACTCTCTACCTCGCCTACTCACTATTCCCTACTACGAATTCTCGACATCGGTCACTTCATCGCCACCTCCCCCACTCACGCCCTTGTCTCCTCTCAGTCTCCTGCCCCGTATTTCTATCACCGCCAAACCTTCGCCGTAGTCCTACATCTCGCCCTTGCCCTTACCCTCTTCCAGTTCCTACTGGCAAGGGTGTCTCAGGATATCAACTGATGTCAGTTGAGGTCCTGTGACCTAGACAGGGTCCTAGGGTTCTAATCTCGTGAAAGGATTTTCGACTCTAGCTACATAGCGAGGTCGAGTTCGGGCGCTGTTTGGAGAATAATTCAGGGGCTGGCTGTGGTTTCTCCGATCAACACTTGGCGAATATCCTCCCAGTCCCCTAACAAACGGGCATCAGACCGCGTGTGATCTTTCCTTGCCCTATCCAGCACAATCTTACTTACAATTTTTGTAACATTTCTGCAATTATCCATTGAATTGCTGACATGGTTGAAAATGAAAACGCTTCTCGTTACTTTTTTCTCAACACAACACTGGTAACATTTAGTCTATAGCCCTTCGTATTCCTTGCCCTATCGTCACCCCTTACGTACACACAATTACACTCACATGCATTACACTACCACACATGTCGGGAGACCAGTAGGAAACTTGCCCCGGCTGTGGCAGTACCAGGCTTGTGTGAGATGCTTGGTTGGGAAAAAAATCCCCTCTACCAGACGCAGGCCGGCACCGGATCTCGCTATTCAGCGGCGGTATATCAATGCCTCCTCCTGAGTTTAAAAAACATGCACTGCACTTACGGGACCAATGGCCTGTTGCGTCCGAAATCACTAATCAATCAATCGTCCAAGTCTCCTGCTCCGTATTCTCGACACAGCCCCACTTTTCCTCGCCTACACCCCTACATTTTTCGCCGCCATCCCCCTCTCAGGCCCACCCTGACTACCGCTACTACTCTCGTTAACGCCCTCACCTGCCTTCTCGCTGGTTGGGGGAAAATCGCCGCAACTCAACGTAGGTCCGCTTGCCGGATCTCGCCAGCCAGCGGGGGAACCTCCGCTACCCCTCACGTGATAAAACATCCTCTACACTTACGAGTCAAATGACCATAGCTGTTGACGCGCCAGATATCACTAATCAATTGATCAAAAAAATCGTCGACACCGCCCTGGTCACGGCGCTAGATCACAATCTCGCCCCTTCCTTCACACTCTGCCTTCGCCTCCGCCCCGCCCCGGCCTTCTCATTCACCCGTAGTCTCCGTCTTCGTCCTCCCATTCCATCACCTCTGCTCTTACACCACCCCCGCATCACTAACACCCTTTCCCTCGTCCTCGACCAGGCGCTGATCTTTGACCTCCCCGTCCTCGCTCCTGCGTCTCCTTTTCCTGGCCCTTTTGATCAGCCGAAATTGTTTCCGTGTTTCCTGTATTTTTGTTCCTTTTCGCAGTCACTCGTAGGTTAAAAAATCCCCGTCTCGTCACTTCTTTTGTTTTATTTCCACACTTGAGTGTGAGTCTGTAACTGCCTTTACAGATATCGCCTTCGTTCGTAAAATAAAGCCCTACTCCTAGTTCAAAAATATTCATTATACATTTTGTTTAATAATTGGCTCGTGATTGACTGCGTCTTTGTTTACTTATTGGAACACTGAGTGCATTCTACTATTAATAAAAGGCTGACGTGTCTTTAAACAAATGTGTGAAAATGCGGCTTGTTTTTCTTTCACATGTGCTTTACTCGAGAGCTTACATTAAAAGCATATCCCTTAAAAAGTTCCATCCAGAAAAGTACCATCCAGAAAGAACATCACACTTTCTGCCCTTCATTTGTTTTCTTTGTAGTTTCCTGCTTCTTACGATTGTTATAGAGTACTACCAAGTTTGCAGCACAATCTTACGTACATTTTTTTATACATTTCTGCAACTTCAGTTGCTGACTTGGTTGAAAATGAAAACTCGTGCATCTCTTTACTTTTTTCTCAACACAACATAGGTAACTATATTTCTATAGTACTAACGCACGAAACGAAGACAAATATTTATTCTATATACTAAATTACGGAAAAAAATATTGTACAATTACTTCAAAAATTTTTGAAAAGTCACGAATACTGACAAATGAAGCGCATCGTTAATTACACTCATATTTCATATTTTGTGTAGTTTCCCCTTCTAAAACAGAGGAAATACTACTCACTGTTGACAAATGAACTACATGTTTAGCTATAGTTTCAAATAAAATGGAAACAACTTATTAATCTTTGCTCACGAAATATACGCCTTCTTATAAACAATTTGTACAAACACAAAGTTGCCTCCGGAATCTTCAATTGTTCAAGAATAATTATTAATAGACCTTCTATTATTTAACGACAAAAATTCATTGCGAGTTAGAACAGAATTATTAACTGAATGTGTTTTTGTTTGTTTTTGTCGTAAAATTTAAGTGCGGCGTAATTCCATACGCATGGACGATTTCTTCACTTCTCCTGCTCTTATTTTGGTTTGCCCCGCGGGACCATTTTCCGACATTCGTCGTGTCCCGTTTTTCTGTCGCCCTTTCCTCTCCGCCTGGCGCTGCGAGCGCGCCCTGCAGCGCCCTTCAGCCCGGCCGCCCTCGAGAGCGCCCTCGAGTCTCCTTCGCAGCGTTTTCATGCGCTGCCCCGGAGCGCCCGCGCCGCACAGTGCTCCCAAAGCCCCGGCTTTGCTCCCGGCTTCAGCTCAGGTCCAATTCAGGCCGGCTGCTCTGATCGGGAGTTTCCCGTGGTTTCTTCGATCAACACCAGGCGATTGCCGGAGCAGTACCCTGACAAATGACCCACGGACCGCGCGTGATCTTTCCTTCTCTTTCCTTGTCCTATCCTCAACTCTTCCTCTCTCTCTCTCTCTCTCTCTCTCTCTCTCTCTCATACACACACACTTACACAAACATGCACTACACTAAATGAATTCGTAGGCTTCCGCGGCCAGAGTCATGTAGCTGAGTTGCCGGCAACTCAGCCTTCGTCGCGGCGTCACCCGGACAGCCCCGATCACCCCATGCACTACACTACTACATCTCGGCAGATCAGTCGGGAGTTAAGAGCTTGTTCCTCGCGTGGGCGATATCTGAATAGGGAAAACTCCGCTTGCCTACTTAGGTCGGCGCTGAATCTCATTACTAGTGGGGGAAGAACACGGGCACTCCTGTGGTAAACATGTACTTCACTCACGGGATTATTGACCATAGCAGTTGCCGCGCTCGAAAACGCGAAATAATCAATATACGATTTCAACTGATAGAAGTGCGCGAACAGTTGCAAAATAATACGAGTATCATATACATAAATAATTATCGTATTTTATTTTGATGTCTCTTTTACACTTACGTTTTGAAGGTTTCGTTTTTTTTCAATTGAAGTGTCAGTGAATCAGTTAATATAACCGTATATACACATGTCATTTGTAACAATACTTTTATTTTACACCATAATAAAGCATGCATTTATTCTTTGTATGAATACTCCCTTTCATGTAGTGTAATGATGAATCACAGATTTCACTTTTAAAACACAGGTTTCACAGTTTTCCAGAGCTGCGAAACCGTGTACTTCAAGAATCCATGATTGAACCGTTTCTAAATTCACATATCTTGCACGCTCAGCATTTCATATATGACGGCACCATGAAGAAAACACACATTTTGAGATTATAGATTTTTCGTTTTTCTTCGGCGCGCTCGCTGTTGGGCCAGCGTGCGACGCCGCTTTCGCCAGCGCCTTCCACAAGTGTGCTTCACCTGTTTACTAGAAGGTTGCTGATAATGAGGTCCGGGAGGATGTCTTCAAAGCTGAGAGTTAAATTGGGAGGGCAACCGTGTCTGGTGGCTTTTGCATTCGTAAATAATTTTGTGTTAGGACTTGACGAAAATTGGAGTTGAGAAATTGTTGAGTAGCTTTAGGGCACTGTTTTATTTATTAAGGAGTAACAGCTACTTTTTACTCTTTTAGTCGAAACTGAAACAACTTCGTTTGCCTGTTTGGGAGGTCGACGTTCAAAGAAGTCTTTAAGGGGTATTGGTTGGAAAACAAATATAATGATTAAATATTGCTTATTTAGGCAGTTTTTACCATAGAGTTTGGAAATAAGACTGATAGGAAGTCGATTTAAATATGCACTCACAAGTAGCTCTAATTAAATTATTGAAAGATAAAAATAGTAATTTTGGCTTGGAATTTATGTCTTGGTTTCATTTTTTTGTATTATAAAGGAATATGACGTACGCATGGGGAATTACAAACCAATTATTATATTATTTGTTTATTTAATTCATCATTATTACAAATTAGCGGAACCCGGCAGACATTATTCTGCCTTTCAACTTCCTTTCTCTCTCTTCGTCTCCCTCTTCTTCCCAGCAAAAATGCATTAGAACGCGCAAAAATATCTTATCATATAGATTACGGCGTGAGAAACGTTTCTTGGAGACTTTTAACCTCACATTTTGGTTTTTATTGCCCTAGAACATTTCGTTTAGGAGTTATTTAACGATAGAGATTCAAAACATCCTGTCGAGTGTGTTGCGGGTTGCATTTGACATGTCTATATAAATTTGTTGTACAGCGCATTCAAGTGAATGTTTGCTGTTTGCTATTTGAACAAAAACTGGCGAAATGTTTTTCATAAAGTGGTAATCACACTGCTGAAGAACAGCAAATAAAATACTGTCCAATGACCTTTATTAAATTTAAATATTTTAACGAGAGTCTTCACTTGCAATAACATATTGTAGTATCTACGGAAACAAAATACATCGTTGTTTACATACCAATAATATAAAAAAATGTTGCTGTTCTATAATGAAACATGTGAATTACAAATATTTCATGGCTGGTGGGCTCTTCCATTGAACATTGCTGTCACATGGCGTCAGCTGTAAAATAAGAAATGACACAATGAATATGAGAACTCAGTCAGTACGTGCAATATGCTAATACGCCGAGTAACACAAATATTTGTTTTTTACGTAAAATTCGAAACAGTTTCATTGTTCTTGTTTTTTCTGAGCTCTGGGTATCTCAAGAAAACAAAAACACTTCTGACAAGACCGGAGGCTGCATAGTTATATTTTAAATTCTGTTTGCTTTGAGAATTAGAAATACAGACATAAAATTCTATTTATAGCGATGAGTGTTATCATAAAAAGAATAATGACAATGAATAAAGAGCGAATAACATGAATAAATTGTTTAGAAAGACATGGGAAAAATACTCATAAATTTGTATTTTTACATCTACATACGGGTGTTTCATGAATAATATTTTTTTCAAATTAGTCCTTTTGTTTTAAGTAATTAATAAATCGCCTACAATCATGCATACATAGGTCATCTAGGCTAGTGCGTATATCAATTTATTCGAAAGGTTTATTATTCGATACAATGAAACTGTTAAATCTGGCGTAAAGTGCGAGCGAACAACGTTAGGAAGAAACACAGTTGGCAAGACGTCTTCTGTCCTTTTCTATCTTTGCTTCATTGAGTGGTTCAACTTGCTAATGAAAAAGAAAGTCTATAGCTTTAACGTTGGAGAATTTGTGAATTCAAAATTGATATTTTTGATTTATTTTACGTATAATATTGTAACAGCTTAGTTCAGATTATATTTTTGAAGCACTCTATTTACAATATTTACGTTAAGAGACATTCTTTGTAAACCTGGGAGGAGTTTTTTTTTGCTTCTTTCAAAACGGGGGTTACAATTCCATTGATGTACGTTTTCAGTGTTACTTTCGTTATTCAATATTTGCTATTGTTTCTCATCGTGTTTGGACTACTGTAGGTTAAATACTTTTTTAAATATATTCTAGTAAGTGCAGTCGTAATATATTTTCAAGTCGAGAAGTTTTTTTACAATAATGCTTGTTCTTCTGCAATCTTTAAAAAACCGTAGCTAGTATTATAGACTTAGCAAACACGACGTATATAAGGAACTCTATTAGTTACAAATATTGTTCATGACTATATCATACCTCTTGTTTGTATTTGATATGCGATTATAATGTGTCTGCTTCTGAAGGTGAATCGAACCTTTGTTGATTGAAGTTTGCGCTCTCTCTGCTGTACAAACTGCCTCCGGGGAGGAGCACGCAGCGAGGCCGCATCGCCGGTTGTTATTGACGGGCCCCGCGCAAATCAACCAAATCCTCTGTTCCCACCGTTGCCTCCAGATCTTCAGCCGCTGCAACCCAACATCACCGAATGTTCGCTGTCTACTTCGCAGCCGACGCTACGCCGGCCGTCTCCGCCTCTTACTTTGCTCCGACGTCTCAGAAGTTCTCTCCCTCAGACGGCAACTGCGACCGTGCTCCCGCGTTCCTCTACGGCTTCATATACTTCTCGAATCTCCTATAACCGTCTCGGGCCGGTGCCTTTGACTCCGTAGCGGCCGCAGCGCTAGAGCGACCTCCTTTCAACCCCGGCTCCCGGCGACCCAGTTCGTTAATTGGGACTTCTGACATCAGCATAGTCTTATTAACGTCGGATTTAATAGTTGGATGTTACTTGCTTCGTCACCTCTACCATCGTCTCCTTGCCTCCAATCCTGAATTTCCGATTTTGTATGTATCGTGGCACAATGATTTTCGTACCATCTCCACTCGCTCCTCAGCCTCCACACCACCACCCCCACCGCCATCCCGACCCGCGCCACAGCCGCCGCCGCCACTGCCGCCCCACTGACCACCGCCGCCTCCACATCCCACTACCGACCATCCACCACCTTCATCACCATCGTCACCCTCCGAAGACTGCAACTCTCCACTCACATTTCCCTTTATACTATCTCGTCTCAGCGCGTTGCTTTTAATTACTCCTACTGTTCATATTAGAATGTTCCCTTCCTAGTGTTTTCTGATTTACCAGTTCTTCAAGTTACCCCCTACACGTTCTCTCTTTCTAAAAAACATAGCGTGTTCTCACTACATTTTCCAGGAATCGTAACTTACAGCGGGAATCAACCGTCTCCATCACCAGTCCCAAACTTTTTAACAACTGGCGTGTAAAGCCATCGACGCGGCCGTTTTCCCCACAAAACTCCGCATCAAGCCAATTGTTCTTTCCATAACTCCTTTTTCTGCAAGGCCCTCAGAATCGCAACAAATTGACTTCCGCTCCGGGGCCTGTGGCGTAGCTAAAAGTTGTGGGGCTGCGAGGGACTGGCGGCCCTTAAACACGTGCAGCGAAGGCAGGATGCGACGCTTCGCTAAAGGGACCCCCGAACATGAACGACCGCTGCCGAAACTGGCGGCCCTGGCCACTCTGGTTTCAGGTATGAAAACAAAGCTAAAAGACTGAAAATTATGGTCGATATTTTTTTTGAAACAGTGAAATCTGTAAAGGGTGTATCTACTGTCACCACCATTTAGTCAAAGTAGAGCGTTGTCACATTAAGCGATGTCAAGTCAAACCAATGGTGAATGGTAGGCGACGTAACGTGTATTGGCGCGTGCATTTTCACGATGTTTTGTACACGCAACAACTTATAAATGAGTCATGTATGAGACAAAAACATATATAAGTCATGTGTCCAAATGTATTAATATTTTTGCGCTAAATATTTGAATACTCAGTAATCAAATACTTTAATAACTAAAACATCGTAAAACACTTTATATTAAAATGTAAATGGAAAATAGTAATAATATATTTTCGTCTGCCGTAGCCTGTAATTGTATATTAATAATGTTCTTTCATAGAAAAGTTTAAAATCTTAGCGCTATTCGATCGTATGGCGTCTTTTTAGTGCAGCCATGTGTTTTTTTTCTATGCCGTTAGAAAATCGGCAAAGAAAAATGAACATATCAATAAAAAATGCGATACAAATCTGTAAAGGAAAAAAATAGCACATATATGATTAGTTTAAAGGTTACATTTGAAATATAACAATTAACTCAAATATTCCTTCTACAATCTCATAAATCACCCAATTAACTACTATTGATGAATTCCAAGTTTAATGTGCAACTATTAATAATCATTAGAAATTATTATTAATTCAGGAAAACATAAACCATGGTCTTTGGTTGCCGTACTATAGAGATTTCAAAATATTTAAAGATTTTTTGCACGTGTGGAACTGGTTACCCAACTGCAGAAAACGTTGCCAAAATATGAAGGTTTGGCTTGATTGCCTTGAAAATTTGTATAGTGGATTAGTGACCGTTGATTAGGAAATTACATTAATTTTTCGGAAAACAAAATGGTGGATTCAAAATAAGGGCCAAAATTCTTGAAAGTGCTTTCATTCATATGAAAATGTATATTCAGGGGTCCTTGGGGCCGCTGATTAAGATATCAAATTACATTTTCAAACGGATTAATGCACTTTTCGTCCGCATTATTGAATACGTCATTTTGTGTTTGAAATATGTAATTTCTTTGGAGGTGCTTGGCTGTCCGGGCGACGCCGCGTCTTAGTCACAGTTGCAAACATTGGCACCTGTTAGTTGGCACCTGTGCCTAGAACGCGGCGTGTTCCGGACAGCCAAGCTAGTGACTCTGGCCGCGGAAGCCTAGGCTCTCACGTAATTTCTTATTCTTAGTCAGCAAATTTAAGAATATTTGTGTATACATTTTCATGCACTTGTAGCAATTTTGGTCTACCGTATTGAATCCGCCCTTTTCATTTTCCAAAATGTAAATTCATATACTTAATCAACAATGTCGAAAAAAAGAACCGGTGCAGTATACCAGATCCATGATACTTCCTTCGGAGAGGAAGTAAAGCCGGCTGTCCCATATTAGTAGATTTACTTGCATGTAAAAGATCCTCACGCCTAAATGACGCTTCTGAGCTAAATTCAAATCGCTTGTTTCTCGCCCAAGAAATACCTCCTTTCTGCGCTAGTTGGTGAAAGGAGCGAGCGAAATTTGCGTGGTTAGACGGAAGAACGGGCCTGATGGCTCGAGTCTCGCCACGTTAATTAAGGCATCAATTCAATTCAATTCAAGTATTCGATGTAACCATTACAAATAATATGAGAGAGTCTGTTCTATCTTGTTGCACCCTTAGTTGGCCCCCTAGGCGTCATGGCCTGAGTCTCGCCACGTAAAATAAGGCATCAATTCAATTCAATTATTCGATGTAACAGTTACAAATCATTCGAGAGAGTCTGTGCTATTTTGTGGCACCGCTAGTTGTTTTTTCCTTGTGCAAGTTCTGCGCGAAGGTTTTTCCCTGCTGTGACGGGCGTTTGACGTGCGGGCGGGAAGGGGTAGCCGGATTAATTTCGAAGGCTACGCTCGTTCTCCACAGGACGCTCTTGAATCGGAATTTCCGGGAATCTCTGTAAAGAGATGCGATACCGATGCCAGAAAGACGACGCAACTGTTGTGCCAGTTTCACCCAGCTCTCGGGAACGGGACGGGTTGCTTAGCGTTAGATTTGCTGATGAGGTGAAGAAAGACATGGTTACTCTCTCTGTACAGAAACACAATAGTTCGATGTTTGATACGAAAGGTAAAAGTAACATTTTATTTTGCGAGAAGGGAAGGTTTTGAACTGGAGGACGATCACGATAGGTCCAGTAGGGCAATTTAGATGCAAAATAAAATACTTTTTACCGTGTGAGTCACACACATTTACTTTCTTGTTGCGAAGTAGATAGAAAGTTATGTAATGCTGCGCGAAAACGGCGACTTTTCGGCTGGAAAACTCTTATTGTCGGGCTGTGGTACCAAAAAAGTGGATAAATCTCGGTTCCCAAATTTAAGGGGGAAATCCTCTAATAAGTGGTGTAGCCAGAATTCATGTTTTATGGGTCCTTGATACCGAATAACAGCAAAAGAACTATTTGTCCGTCTGTCTATCGGTCTGTGAACTAAGCTAGCGGCTAAACAGTTCGACCGATTTTCTCCAAAATTGCTATTCCTCTATCGATTTGGCTGATATCGCGGCCTTATGAATCTGAAAGCAATATTTTAATTTTGGGGTTCTTTATATGAAGCCCCTGGGACATTTCAAAAGTTAAAAAAATGACTCCATCGTTTTTGATTAGATTTTATTGTTGGATAGTGTGAAAGACATTTAAGAGAATGGCGCATATCTCATGTACGTTAAAAACTTGATTTTTCAAAAACTGCAAACATTAAACACTTTTTGGCGTCTTAGGAAATTAGAGATTTTCTTCCCTTAATGAAATCTGTTCCTTAAATGTAGATTTTGAAGTAAAGTTATATCCAATTTTTCTAAAATTTGAATGTATTTCAAAGATTTTGTGTGAAAGTACGGGCGAGAAACTACGTGCTGTTTTAGCACCATTAGACAGTCTTATTGACTTTCACTTTGTTTTATTTCAAGTGTACAAATAACTAAATATATCTTAATGTTACATTAAGATCAATTGTAGCTGACCAAAGGAAATTATTTTGTTTTCTTTGTTGCATTCATAGTTTTATCTCAACATTTCAGCATCGTCTCTCTTTTAGTACTAACGTTAAAAATTGAACTTCAGCATACTGTCAATTCTCTAAAGGTAACCGCTTTTACTAATGGCTGTCTACAACATCTGGTGGCGATGTTGGAAAACATCTTTCGTAAATCACCATCTCTGTCTTACAGGAGACTACGAAGTCCCAATTAGGCAATCGGTATCCGACGGTGGTAGATTTTCGACACTAGCGAGATAGCTAGGCCAAATTCTGGAGAAGAATTCTAGCGGTCAGCTGCTTTGGTCGGTGGTTTCCCGTGGTTTCTTCTATAAATACCACGTGAATCCCGGAGCAGTAAACACGGACAATCAAACGGGCACCCGATCTTTCCTTCCTCTCCCTACATTACACAACCTCAAATGTCGGGAGACCAGTTTGAATCTTGGAATGGCTCCAACTATTACGAAACTACAGTTTGTTTCTGCAAGCTGATTTAAAACTTAGACGAAGTAAAATTAGAAAACGTTTGAATATAGAAACTACAATGAGTGAAATATAGAATTAATTTATTTAAATTATTGAAAACTATGTTATGTATTATATTATTTTCTATAAGTAATTATATCTTCTATTAAATTATTACTATTATATAATTATTACTATTCTATTATAGTTATTACTTATTTTCTATAAGTAAATATATTATTACAGAATTAGGCGATAGAAACTATTTTTGTTTGCGATTTGTAGCATAATTGTGTACCAACCAATATTGGAGAACCCAGATGTGAAATTTGGATATTTTAAACAATGGGGCGCAAAATTTATTTTAAGATCGAGAAGTCTCCTTGAGTTAACAAAATAACACAGTGTACTCTGAAGAGTAAATTCTCTCTGGGGAGAACGTGCTTTGTTTATTGATGGAGAACGGAGTTCTATATTGGAAGCAAAAGCGAAGTGAGAAATAGAATAAACTCTTTCGTGCTCTAAATGAAACCAGATTCATTCTGCAGCATAAAACACGGATAGCATCAGGAGAATGAAGGACATCTGAAGTTGTTTTACCATGTCAGTTGTGATTCAACGTGAAAAATCCAAAAATCGCATTTGTGTAGAGTTTTATGTCAACACGTTGATGGTTTAAGTCATTTTATATATCGTAGCATTTTGCTTCGTTTTCTGAATATTTTTGCAAAATGCCAAGAAAAAAAAATTATGAATTAAGTCAGATGGCCATAAAAACTGATGAAAGCCGTCGAAAGGCGGCTCTCAAAATATATATTTAGTTAATGACGATGAGTTCTTTTATTTCTTCACACCTAATACTACAAGTTGTGCTAGTAATATTAGATTAGATTTATTACTAATTAAGCAAATAAGTGTAAGAACTTGGTGGCAACTAACTTAACATTACAGAACTTAACAACTTTACAAACTTTACAAAATAAAATGAACATTTTATTCATAATAAACGAATTCATGATTCATGACATTCTACCTCAACACACTTCACTTCACCACTCTGCGGATCACTGAGCTGAAATGTCTTTCTTACACACTCGTATCCCTCGACTTCACAATGCCACACTTAGGATAATTAATAATAATAATAATAATAATAATCACAATAAAAATAATTGTGATAATACAACTTACTTTTTAGTAGATTAGTAACTTAATAATATTAAAGATATTTGTAATAGACATATCAACATTTAGAAAATAACTTTATTTTTAAATTTGCCCAGGATTTGAGGAAAGAGATCAAATATTGTCACAAGCCCACCGTTCCAATCTCTAATAGTTCGATTCGCGAATGAATATATCCTAACGTCCGTTTTCTGAATTCTTGTCTGAATTTTGTGCATGTGATCTGCTCTGCTGAAATATGTAGGATTCCATAATTGACTACCGGACCTGCTGGTGATTGTCCCTTCAACTTTCGTGATCATCCTGTCACCTCATAATTTATAATTTAAGGCTAATAACCTTGAAATAATTATATGCGTCGTCATTTTCAACAATATTATTTATTAAAAAAGCAGCTTTCGATGGCTTAGCCATCATTATCAGTTTTCTGCTTTATGGAAGCCACATAAACGACTACCTAATTTAATACATAATATTGTTGGCAATGACGACGCATATAATTATTTCATTAGTAATGCCAACGATAACTCACCACAATGCCTATATCCTACAGCTAATAACCTGCCTAAAACAATGGAAACAATCGAAAAAGCTGTTACTCATCTCAAGTACAGCCACGTTAATATTCGCGGGATAAATATGACTGGACCTCTGATGGTCCAAGTTGGTCCATATTCGATTTCACAATAAAAAAACAAAACAAATTGAACGTACAAATGTAACAACAATGTCATACCTACAGTCACATCTTTTTATAATTTTTAGGAATACAATTAGACAGTAATTTGAGCTGGGAAAATCAAGTAAATTTTGTTATGGGGAAAACTTTTACATTTCGTAATGCGGATCCTAAAGAGGATTACAGTGAGAAGTAAAGAATTAGCTTATGTCACTAGTGCGACCCGTGTTAGAATATGGCGCGGTATGTTGGGATCCTTACAGAACATCGCAACAAGGTAATCTAGAGAAGTTCCAGCGCAGGACATCTAAATTCACCTTCAGGGGTACAAAAATAGAATTGTATGGGAGTCATTCGAAAAAAGGCGGATTAAGATGCAATGTACAAAGCATACATAGGCTATCCGCCTTGGAATGAAATTTAACAGTCGTCTAGGAAAACCTACATGCTTTGGTAGAGAGGATCACGTGCATAAAATTAAGACAAGAATACAGAAAACGCACGTCGGGAAATTGTCATTCACAAACCGAGCTATTAGAGACTGGGACAGTTTGCCTGCTACAATCTTCGAACCCTTTCCTCAAAGCTTGAAAAAAAATTAAAAATAAATGAGTTTTCTAGCTATTTATGTGTATTTAATGTCAATGTATTACTGTTAAGTTTCTACTGTTAAATTAGCAGTATTTCCTAATAAGTACGTTTGTTTAATTGTTATTATTTGTAATAGTTTTATTATTATTATTATTTGTATTATTATATTACTTTATTATTATATTACTATATTATTATATTACTATGTATGTAGTGCAGTGCAGTGTTGTGTTATGAAATGGAGAGACAGAAATGTGGAAGAAATGCATCACAGTTCTGTGTAATACAGTGAAGTGAAGTGATGTGATGTGTAGTAAGGCATGCGCTGTGAAATTTCGTACTATTTATTATTAATTATTGTTTTTAATTAACTACTATCTTGTAATTTATTGTCCGCTAAACTCACGTAAAGTTAAGATATTCTGCCACCAAAGTCAGGTACTTAATTGCAGAATTAATATTAAGTGTAAATCTAATCTAATGTAGTCTGAAATGGCTTCGTTGGTTGGCGTGGAGGCGCTTCCGTCTGGCGGTGGCTGGCGCCGCGGCCCCACACGTCGCCCTCCGCGCCGCGTCGGACGCCTTCCGCTAGCGCGCCCGGCATGCCGATGAGCGACGCGCGCTGCCCGGTGGCAGGTGCGACACTGGCTGTAGCTTTCTTCAGACACAGGTTTCGCGTGGACCTCGTATTGCCCACAGACACTATGTGATTGTTATTATGTTACTGTGTACGTAGTGCAGTGTTGTGTGATGAAATGGAGAGAAAGGAATGTGGATGAAATGCATCACAGTTAAGTGTAATACAGTGCAGTAAAGGGAAGTGATGTGGAGTAAAGCATGCACGGTGAAATTGTGTACTATTTATTATTAATTATTGATTTTAATTAACTACTATCTTGTAATTTATTATTAGTCAATGTAAGCTAAACTCACGTAATGTCAAGATACTCTGCCACCAAGTTGAGGTACTTAATTGCAGAATTAATGAAAGTATCCGGACACACAGTAGATGAAGTGTGTGTTGAATCACCACTAGTAATCATTTGCAGGTTGCAGTTGGGAGAATGTTCAATGAGAGATATATTGAATAACAAACATGATTTTCGGATGATTACGAAGTACTTTCAGTGGCGCAATCTGGATTTTTGTACGGGACCTGTGTGTGTCTATAAGTGTGATGTTGTGATGTAAAAAAATCATCTATTTTATATGCAGATTTATAATTGTTGCAACTTATTAAATTGAGATATTGAATGAATTTTGTTATTAGAAAAAATTAGTTAAACTACTATTGATTATGCTTCATCGGAAATGGGAGCTGAAGTCCTTCCGTCTCTTGATTGCAACAGTGATCATATTTCATAAGGTTTTTCGACTAGGAACTTGTTAGTGATATCGTGAAATCTAAGTGAAGTCGTTTAGAGAAAAAATACAGAAGCGATGAGAAAGTCCTGTTTCGAGTACAGGCCATCCTTTTTGAAATTACAGGTCTCGAGATAATATACGTGGTGGTGCTGTGTCGAAATATAATTTTGGGACAAATTAGAGGCCAGAATCTGGAAAACACATTTAAGAATCTTGTTTGTGAGCCACGCTGAGAGAGCCCGACTTTCTCGAGCGATTGAACGTAATTTTTTAGTTTTGTATTTTGTTCCGTGGTATCATTTGCAGGAAACAGTGTAAAACAGTTTCAGGTAAAATACGGCTCCAGGGAAAAACAGTTTGAGTTAACGTTCGTTTTCAAAAAGCATTTGTCTTGTGAGAAACAGTTTTCAGGGCGTGTGATATGACATGTTTGCATCTTGTATATACTTGTATTGGAATAAGTGAACCCTTTATATTTCAATTATTTTGAAAATTCTAGCATGGGTCATTGTATGATATACAGAACGAGCCTTATGTGTCATTTATCTGAAGTTGTTGGTAGAGTGAACTGCCATAAACAAAATTCAGGCACTATTTATACCATCAGCGCTTTTTAAATTAAGCATTTTAATGAAAAAATGTTCCTAATGAAGAACAGTCTTAATTCCGTCCTTTAATGTGAAAGCAATTTACAATTAATTTTGCGCTATTTTAACGATAGGTTAGCAATTTAGCAAACTACGTTTTCCAGAAGTGTCTCATTGGAAAATTATTGTTTTAATTAATGAATTATTTGCTGAATCCTAGAGTAGTTTCCAGCTAAACACTTCATTCTAAAATACGGTTCTGTACATGGAAGATCGAATTGGTACATTATGGCTGATACGCATAGTTCTCTTTGAAATTAATCGTACCTTAAAGAGGTAGACAATATTGGCACCGTGAAGACAGAGTATTGACATTTGCTGAAATAATAAAAGTCTGATATTTAAGATTAGAATGATCATTTAACTATACATGCTATGGACGATTTTTCTTCCTCTTTATTAAACATGTTTCCAATTTTACTTCGAAAATTTATTAAAGATTCATAGGAATGTATCAATAAAGCAATTTCTGAGTTTCAAAACGGCTTAAATTACGAAGATGTTTTGAAGATTGAAATATTTCAAAAGAAAATAAATTCCAGGAAAACGTGGCTGTCATCATATAATTCATATTCATGTTTACATTATGAATTTAATCTTCGACATTCCCTTCCGTATTCTTTCAACATAATATTTACATTGCACAAAACGAAATAGAGAAAAAGTTTACGAAACGACTGAAACAAAGGATAAGCTTGCCAGCCTGGATAACCGAGGTAGTTAAAGCTGAAGTGCCGTAGCTGCCTCTGCTCGGAAGGTCGCGGGTTCGAATGTCTCCTCGGGCATTGATATTTGTGTTTGTGTTGCCCTAACGTGTTCTCCCTATAGTTTAAATAACACAGTGGTCGCTATATGGCCACGATGTTGTAAAGCGACTTCAAAAAAAGGATAAACTTGCCACGGGCATGCAGCTAACTTGTCACCTGTACCTCGTTAGCGTATTTTAAGAGAAGTGATGGAATTTATCGTTGGCCAATTTTAAATACAGTGCCAGTTCTAATTCATTACTCACCTTGTTTTTAATCGCCGATACTTTCAGCGTTTTGCGGGGCGAATGAAGCCTTCTGCGGGCCGGAGTTAGCTCGCACACTGTCGCCAGTTTCTCTGGTGTGGACTGTGCTTCATTGAACTAACGGGCTACCGGTCGCCGGGCTAAATTTAATTCTTGAATTTAACTTTTAAATTTAATCTTTGAATGTAATCTTTAAATTTAATCTTTGATTTTGATTTTTGAATTTAATCTTTGAATTTAATATTTGAATTTAACCTTTGAATTTAATCCTTGAATTTAATGCTACCTTCCATGGCCTTTTAACATTATTGTTACATTGTACAAACCAAAAGAGAGAAAGTTTACAAAACGACTCAAAAAAGGATAAGCTTGCTGCGACTATGCAGCCAACTGACGAGTGTCACTTGCACCTTGTTGCGCTTTTTTAATGGGCGATGATGGAATTTCTTTCGGGTCAATTTTAAATACAGTGCCATTTCTAATTTCATTACTCAACTTGTTTATAAATGGCCGAAAATACTTCCCACCGTTTTGCGCGGGTCGAATGAAGCTTTTCTGGTCGCTCGCACGCTGTCGCCCGCCGCGCGGCCTCTGGTGGGTACTTGCGCTTTATTAAAGTTACGGGCCGGCCGGTCGCACGCCGGCGCGTCGCCTCGCCGGCCGCTAGGACGTCCTCCGACAAAGACGACTCGTTTGCTGTCGGACGGCGCGACGCTTTGTAGGCGAATGGAACGCGCCCTTTCTATGTTTCATTCGTGATGTCCTGCGTCCTCTGTGCGCTTCAGCGAAAACGAACGTCTGTGTGCACATGTTAAAGTTGCGTGTTAACCGGATGGTGTATGTGACGGTTGCCATAGCGTGTAAATAAGCTGTCATGTGCGGCGTGCCTGTTCTCGTGGGAAAAACAGTATGGCGAGTAGAGAATCAACATCTGATCGTTACTGCCTTTGAAAATAATTTCGCTTTGTTTTCATTTTAGACGAACTCAGAAATTTTATAGGTATAAGTTAGATTAATGAAACAAACGCATATTAAATTGTGCTAAAATTTAGCGTTTTCTTTAATAAATACAAAAGACTGGAATTAGAAAGTATGGTTTTGAATTTTACTCCTGTTTGGCAAATGAGTTTGAGTTGCCCTTCGATAAGTAGGTTTTCTTTTGAGTTGGTTTATAATCATCAACATCTTGTGAAATTACTAAACGTTTAATATTCACGAAATGTATCATATTCAATTTTTTCTTCACATTGGATTTACTAAACTCTCACGTATGATGTAAGGTGATTATCAAACGAAACATTAATTAATTGCCTTTTTTTAGGATTATCAACACTAAACTGGTAATGTAGTCAATTCCATGCGTTGGATTTGTAATTCACGGATGAATGTTGTTTTTTGCTTTGTAATATATTGCGTTAGTTTAAAATTTAAAGAGCAGGAATGCAACTAATACTTACAGTTTTGAAGTTAATGATCTCATAAGTGTAGTGACGTTGTCGTGGTCTATTTCTTTCCGCGGCATTGTACAAAAACAATGGAGTATTATCTTTTGGATAGAAGAGTGCTGAACGATATAGTTTATAATGATATCCTTGCCACATCATTAAGCGCTCATTCAAAATAGAAGTACGGAACATGAAAACGCCCAAATCGCTCTGATAGCTCCTAATGGCTTTTTGGCGTTCTTCTCATGTTCTACTCAGCATTTTTCCTGACGATTTCACTCATGAAATTTGAGCCACGTATTGAGACCAAACCAACGAATCAGGACGACTTATCCATTCAAAACTATCAGGTATTGATTATCAACTCCTTCCCACACTGAACCAATATGCCGCGAGATGGAGCTTTTCGATTGGTTGGTTGATGCAGGCAGCCATGCATGTAGTAAGCAAAGATTGATACATGTAGTAATTGGACATATTAAAAAAATCGTTAAAATATCAGATTTACTTGCATGATGTGTATTAATTAACAAATTTCATTCGCGAAATAATTCTATCAAATTCCACTCGTGCTTGGAAAATTCTCAGATAAATGCCTTCAACGCTTCGTGACTTGGGGAATTATCGACTATTTCAATAGGGAATTAAATACCATCGTTTGTTTAATATTATATACATTCATTTTTCAACAATAAATTAACAATTCTTAAAGAATGTGTCGTAATAGAAATGGAGAACGCAAATTTTGAAAAATATTTTATATTTGAAAAAAAACCCAACAACTATTGCGTATGTTTCGTAAATTGAAACTTTTGAATTCTTTATTCTCCATACTGAAGCATAAACTTTAAGACTGCGTTTATAATACTTTAATATATTTATGTATTTCTTCTGAAAATCGATATCGAGGATTTGACCACCTGATTTGAGCTCAGGGCCAGCAATGCCGATGACTCTGCAGCGACTCTGACCGGGAAGTCTTAGGGTTCGAGCCCCGTCGCCGGCGGGATTTTCAATACTAGCCTTCTAGGTAGATCTTCAGCCACTGCCTGAAAGATAATTCAAGCGACTGATTACTCGGTTGGGCAGTTTTCCGTGGTTCTTACGATCAATACCAGGGGAATGTCGGAGCAGTTCCCTTACAAACGGGTAACGGACCGCGCGCAACCTTTCCTTCCAATTCCAAGTCCTATCCCCTCATTCACTCTCCTCTCCACTCTCCTCTCCTCTTCCCTCTTTCCCCTCTCCCTCTCCCCTCTCCCCTCTCCTCTCTCCTCTCGCTCCTCTCGCTCCTCTCTCTCCTCTCTCTCCTCTCTCTCTCTCTCACACACACACTCACTTGCACTAACATGCACTACACTACTACTACATGCCAGAAGACACGTTGTAGCTACTACACACACATACGTTAAATAGTACACTGTTTTACAGAATTATTGTTTCTCATTTTTCGACAGTTCGGAAAAGATATAGACCAGCCTGGATGTAATTTGTACGAAAAAATTACACGTGTTTAATTTTTCGGTACAGATTTAATCCAATTTGACTACCGCGCTCCTGGCGGCACTTTACGAGACTCTCTCTGGTTTGTGTGCGTGTGGAGCGATTTATTCATTTTGTATTTGCGTTAGAGCGTTTTGATGTGTTGAATGGGAATGTGAAGTGATTATATATTGAGAAATAAATTATGAACTGTATTTTAATATCGTCGCATCCGTGCTCAGTCGCAATATAACCTAACTTAATTTGTTACCACAGATGCGATGTTCAAATGTTTGAACTTCAGGTCTCTTTGCGGCGTCCGAAGGAAGTATTTTCTTCATGATTACGTACAAAGACAGAAATGACCGTGTAAAACTCTGGAATCACTCTCATTCAGTTTCGGCACCGAATAATACTGCGTAGAAACGAACAACCGTTTTCCATCCATTTACTGTACAGAAAAATGATGAAAAAAGAATGAAAAAATGACCGTGTAAAATAGGCTTTTAAGTCGTGTGTGTGAAGCTCGCCGTAGACGGAGCGGTGCTTCGTGTGTGTGTGTGGGGAGATTAACGGAGGAAAAATCTTTTACAAACGCAAGGTTATATGTAGGTCGTCACCGGATATCACCATCCAGCGCGGAAGGAATCACTGCCACTTCCGTATTCCATTCAGAACGCTAACTGGACACAATCGCCGCCGTGTATGACCTGCTGTAGCGCTCCCGAACTTTGCGGAGTTTTCTACAGTTACAGTCAGTGTTATTAGCAAGTGCCTCGAGTGAACACCGAGTATCAGTAGAAGAGGCCCGACAGGAGCTCTGGCTAGGGCCGAAGCTCTACTACTTCTTGGAGGGCAGCCTTCCTACTCCGTGCAGCAACGCTACAGCTCATAACATGTAGCAGGGAAATTCTGCTGTCTTTAGGCTCTCGTATCGGCCGACGCAAACGCCCAAAAATCTGTTGGTGCTGCTAAAAGGACGTCCACACAGCATAACGTAACAGACCTCATCTCATCATGTACTCGTAAGTACGCATAACCACTTAACGGGTTAGCGAATGTCGTCAGCAGTGAATCAATATATGCAAATGTTACTCCCAAAACTCAGATTCTAAGAAAACCGCGATAATATTCATTCGTAAAGTAGACAATTACAAAAAACAAACAAAAACAACTGCTTAGAGAAATTACGAAATCTATGGGTGATAACTTCACAACTATTAAATAACTCTCATATTCGAGTGTCTATCATTTCTCTATATGACTAGGAAACTAATAACAATAGTAAATATTAATAATTTGTAGTATCACACATTTCACGATCCTTTTGCAAGATCAAAAGTGCTATCATTCGCCGTATACCAACTGACTATTCCGAAACGTGTAATCGTTGAGGAACTTTCATCTCTCGAGGTTAGCATCCTGAAGGTTACACGTCTGCACCGGCAAGTCAAATACCCAAGGCCACTTTGCGCGATAGACGTTCAAGACTCATTAAAACTCGTACAATTATTTAAAATGACAAAATTGTTTAATTCAAGAGTCTCATTGAAATTGCGAAGAGAAAATTGTGCTTTCGTTCGGCGTAAACGCTGTCAGGAACTGAGCCACAAGAACTTATTGTAAAGTACATTTAAATGCTTATTTTGGGGGAATAACCATGGAACAGGAATGTGTAAAGTAGTAAACAAGCCTTGTAAATGTTTCAATTGTAGCGATAATCACTTCACCTCAGACCAAAGTTGTCCGTACTTTATTGCAAGGTAAAAGGAATTTCAACGCAGAAGGACCCCATAATTTTCTGTGCTTACGCAACGAGAAATAACAACTCTATTTCACAAGCCACTCCAAGTACTCCTTTTCCCCAAAATGTTGACGATGTAAATGCTCAATCCGCCTTAGGTGGGTCGTTAGTTAGCGTACTCGCTTTCCACGGCACACTCCCGAGTTCGTTTCCCGGCCGGGGCAAAATTATAACTGCGCTTTCTTTACAAATGACCCAGTATCTATTGATGTGTGACGAAGAGAATGCCCACCCTAAGGTTAAAAAAAGACCAGTATACACGATGGAGTTATGTCTTCGTCCTAACCACACGAACCCCTTATCCCACGGCCGAGAGGCTGGGTCACCGCTGGCCGGCCATGGCTCGTGTCGGGGCGTCGAACCAAGACAGCCTCGCAGCGGGCAAACGCTTCATACGATTTTCTTCCCAAAACACCTGGGGTCCCGAAACTTCACCCGCGACATTTCTCAAACCTCCCGAACTAGTTTAATACTTTAATCCCTATTATTCAATCTTATATACAAACGTGTTTTCAATCCTATCTTAATTCGTATAGCTCGTACTTATCCGCTCATAGATAAAAACAAGCTTAAAAATTTAATTCTACTAAACTGGAATGCCAATTGCATCTTGACAAAACATTATTAAAAAAATGTTTGCTTGTAGAATATTATATCGATTTTACAGTCAGCACGGAAACTCACTTGGGATTTACTGCAAG
Organism: Gryllus bimaculatus; assembly: GCA_017312745.1. Taxonomy (NCBI): domain Eukaryota; kingdom Metazoa; phylum Arthropoda; class Insecta; order Orthoptera; family Gryllidae; genus Gryllus; species Gryllus bimaculatus. Next base: position 4,266,956 of record BOPP01000059.1, read on the forward strand.
TTTTGAAGTTCCAGGATATAAGGTTTATAGATCGGACCGCCCCTCAGCGAAGGTTTGTAGTGGAGTGGCAATCGTCATTAAAGAGAATATCCCCCATCACCAAGGTCTACTGGCAATCATCTACGGCGTAGAAAACATTACAGTACTCTTAAAGGATAATACCTCGCTGTTTATTACAATTACTGCAGAGTACAAACGTCCCAAGTTTAATATTTAATATCCCACTGAATTCCATTCAGCCTCTTCGTACATTCCATTTCCAACAGGAAATTTTAATGCTAAACACCAAGCTTGGGGTAGTAGAACAAATATGCCAAATGGAAAAGCTCTGTTGCATTTTGATCTGAACTCGCATTGTAATATTCCCACTCCAACCCACTAACTATTCATCCAGTCAACACATACTGACGGATACATTGGATATTATAGTAAGCAAAAGTTTCAATGGCTCAATTTATCAGTATTCCTAAATGGGGTAAAATTCTGATTATTGTTCTATTCTCATTAACTCTCTGAACCATCCCCCAGCGAGTGACTCAGAAGCTTTCCCAAAACTCATTAATTACCGTATCAAATTTTCAATTCGCTCTATATTGACCTTGCGTCCGTAATAATATTGATATTCTATATTGATCCTGCCTTCCCTTTCTGTACCAACAACATGGAATAGACGAGACCATTGACAAATTTAATGAAATAATTAATACAACCATTCACAACAATTTCAATGAATTTAAACGTAAAAATTTCATTCAAAGTATAGTAATAGCCTCCAAAACATTTCCTCCTTAATTCAATGAAAAAGAAATGCCAGAAATGTCTGGTAAGAATGTAGATTTCTACGTCTGAAGAAAACCTTTAATTGATTTCCTCACAAAGTGCACAATGCACTCGAACAATTTAGATTTCAAACATTTCAATACACTCTAATTTAACAAAACCTCTTTTAACCTTTAGAAAAATATTGGTACTTTAATAACCCGAAATGCGCTATTCTCTCTTTACATTGTAATAATCATCGAGGAACGACATTCGAAGATAAATAAAATCTATTGGCAAACGTTTTTATGAATCATCTAAAGCAAAATCTCATTTCGGACGTAGTACATGGTGCTCACACAGCTTGTACAAGTGCATATTTGTTCCTCCGTTCTTCCGGCTTTCGCAGTCGCCTTTCGTGTTTCAATGCCAACGACTCGCCACTGGCGTTGCTGTCCACGCTTATTAGCCAATTCGCATTAAACTGAAACCCTTGAAAAAAATCTCAGCGTCTGATGGCGGCAGGCGCTGCGGTTAAGGCGCTTGTAGCGACGCTCGCGGCGGCTACAGCTACGTCCGCATCCGGTTGCGTCAGCGAAGGGCAGGAGTTGCTGCGCGTTTCCGCCCCGCCCGTTCACCGACACGCGCCGTGCTAGCCCCGTCACCGCCGCGGCTCCGCGACGCGGCCTGTCCCGTCCCATTCCCCCATCGCCCCATCTCCCATTCCCGCCCTTCCTCAACCTGTGCCCCGCCACGGACTTCAGCCTCGCCCGTCTCCGTCCCCCCGTCTCCTACCCACGGCTCGTACCGGCCGCTGCGCCCCGGCATGCCCCGTCCGCGGCCCGTCACCGTTCCGGCCATGCTTCGCCCCCTTCCCGCCCTAGTCCCTTCGCCCCCGTCCCCCCCCTGCACGTCCCGGCTCTGACGCCCGCCCCGTCCCCGTCGCCGTCCCCAGCCCGCCGCCACCCCGACCCCGCCCGTTCCCGTCATCTCCCACAGCCCTTCCCGCCCTTCCCTGGCCCCGTCCCTGCATGTTCCCCGCTCCGTCCCTGCGCGCCGACTCCGACCCGCCCGTCGCGTCTCGTCCCGTCTCTTCCCGTCTCGCCCTGTTCTAGTCCCCCGTGTCCGTCTCAGTCCACCCGTTCCGCCTATCAAGCATCACTAGACCGTTCCAGCTCTGCCTTCGCTGGCCCCACCATAACTCAGCCCCATCGTCAACCCCGGGCCCCGCAACACGCTCGTGCCCCCGCACGAAGAGCCGGCCCCCGTCCCGCCCAGTCCGGAACCATGGCGCTCCGGCAAGAAGAAGCCCGCGGCCTGCGGGGCGTGGCAGGGGGGGGGCGGGGGACGGAGCCGACGGGCGACGGGCAGGACGGGGGCGGGAGGGGCGCGGGACGGGGCGGAGCGGGGACGGGCGGCGGGGACGGGCGGGCGGGGATCGGGGCGGGGACGGGCGGGGACGGGGCGCGGGCGGGGCGGGGACGGGGCGGGGACCGGGGCAGGCGGGGGCGAGACGGGGCGGGGCGGGGCGGGGCGGGGGGCGGGCGGGCGGGGAGCGGACGGCGGGCGGGGCGGGGCTGGCCGGGACGGGCCGGGGAGCGGGGGCGGGGATGGGCGAGAAGGGACGGGGGGGCAGCGGGGGCGGGGACGGGCGGACGGGGCGGGGAGGGACGGGGGCGGGACGGGACGGACGGGGCGGGACGCGGGCGGGAGGGCAGGACGGGGGGACGGCGGGACGGGCTGGGACGGGCGGGAGGGGCCGGGGCGGGGCGGGGGCGGGGCGGGGACGGGGCGGGGGCGGGGCGGGGACGGGGCGGGGACGGGGCGGGACGGGGCGGGGACGGGGCGGGGACGGGGCGGGGACGGGGCGGGGACGGGCGGGGGCGGGCGGGGACGGGGCGGGGACGGGGCGAGGACGGGGCGGGGACGGGCGGACGGCAGTGGCGGGGACGGGGCGGGGACGGGACGGGCGGGACCGGACGGGGCGGGACGGGGCGGGGACGGGGCGGGATGGGACGGGGGCGGGGCGGTGACGGGGCCGGGGGCGGGGCCAGGGCGGGGGCTGAGACGGGGCGGGGCGGGGGCGGGGCGGGGCGGGCGGGGCGGGGCGGGGGCGGCGGGGCGGGGCGGGGGCGGGGCGGGCGGGACTGAGACTGGGCGAGGGCGGGGACGGGGATGGGGAGATTGAGGCGGGGACGGGGTGGCACGGGTGCGCGGCAATCGACCGCGGCCCTCACTCAACTGCTCCTTTCACGGGGTATTTTAGTCTGGTTATACCGTGTAGACGTCGTGTATTTCGGGGCTAAAATCTCCTATTTTGGTAGCCTAAAACGGGCTCGTATAAGACATCGTAAGCTGTGTAAGTATGTAGTAGTGACATAAAAATATAATTTTCACTTACATTTCATTTTATTTAAATCTGTTTTACACATGAGTACAAAAAATGTAAAGAAGCACAGACGAAAATGAAAATTCTAAAACACGTTGCTTTTATTCTGAATGGTTTTATTGCCTTATTTATACATTATGTTGGAACAATAGTCTCTACATTGATTTTGACTTTTTCAAATCAGAGCATTGCTAGGCTCATGCGAGATTTTTATGTAGTACATATTTACGCTCCAGTCAGACATTCTGAAGCTGAGAAGATTCAAATTTGCGGAACAGGCATTCCTATTTTTTTACCGGACGATAGGCATTTGTTGTCTGTAATGATGAAATCGGCTTCATGATTCCTCGATGAATCATGAAATGTGTTGAAACATTTCATGAATCACTTTCCACTAAAATGTGATTGAAAGTGATGAATTATTTGATTTAAACATGATTTTTGCTTTCAAAACATTTTTATTCTGTAAATGCTAGACTTTATCTCTCTAAATATGTAAACAGTTTTGTATTTCGAATATTTTTATACACTGAATACCAGATAATATCTAGCCTTTATTGAAGATAAAGAATACAATAAAATTCATTAATCAAATAGAAGCGAATGTTTGGAAATCAAATATTTATCTGTGAGCGGAGCATATTCAAAAAACAGATTTCATCTAAATCAGCAAAACTAATTTTATTTATTTATATTCGTTCGAATGTTCGAATATTCGATATCTGCTCGATGTAACAGATACAAACCATTTCAAGAGAATACATTTGAAGCAGGGGTTCTCAACCTGTTCCTTTCATTCATATGTACTAAACATTTTTTTTATTACATAGACCTCGTTACTTTGTTATCTATAATATAAATAGCATACATAATCATGTATTGACAAAGAATTGCGCACAATAAATTTATTTTGTTAAATACCTTGATTTTCAGTATTCGAAAATGCTTCCAGCTCTGAAAAGCTGAACTTCTAATCTTCGTTGATGTGCAAAGGTTACAAAATGTTGAGTATTTTTAACTCACCATAACATTTTCGCGTATTGCGTTTGGCACATTATAGCGTATTGCAGATTTTTTCCGCGGTAGGTTATCGTTCTGAATACACATTTATATTTTATTGAGTTTACTAGACCTCTTAAGCACTTCCGCAGATTCTCGGATGCCTCAGTGCAGAAAACCAAAATGGTCCTAACAGCAAAAAATGAAAGTTAAGAGTTTCAAATTGGTGTAAGAATAGGCTGATGTCATGTAGAAAATGAGCCAGGAGTTCAATTTGTTTTGTTTTTTGCCGATATCGTCTGCGGGAGTCGTTATTAAAGACCCCTTATTTTGGGGGACCAGTGCGGTGGAACAGTTACACCTGCTGATCTTAGGACGGAACGATGGATACGACAGAAAAGTAATTTTTAATTTATTATATTATTTTAACTTTATATAAAAAAGAAATTAATTGTCAAGTTCATTAACATTTTTTGTGATCTTAATTATACCTATCAATCGGCAGTTCATATTCAGTAATCTGCAATCCATCTCTTGATCATCATTGACCCCCTTCAAACTTTCATCGACCCCCAGGGATTTGTACCAATGCTGTTGGGATCCCCTGATACGAGTACAAAGGAATGCATGAGAGAGATGCGATTGCTGCATTGGTTTGCGGTAGGATGAACGCCAGGAAGCAAAGAGGCTGTGAAGTCGCCCTTGGCGGTGCAATGTCAGTGACACGCGCGCCTTGGGCAAGGCAACGGCCCGGCCAGCCGGCGCGCCGGCGGTGACAGTCGCGCGTGCCCGCTCGCCGGCTGCTCTCTCTCTCCCCGGCTGCCGATGCCGCTGTCACTGTCAAAGCCTTCCCTGAGGGCGCCGCCGCCGCCACCGCTGACGCAGTGGATGTCGCTATCGTCAGCCACTTGCACAGACGCCATCGCTTCCACCGACACCGCCATCTCCATTGCCCTCATCACTGCTACCGCCACTCCACTGCCACCACCTATCTCCATCGCCACCGCCACCGCCATCTCCATTGCCTTCACCCTCTTCATCGCCTTCACCGTTGCCACCGCCATCTCAATCGCCCCCACCATTGCCATCGCTATCTTCATCGCCCCCACTATTGCCATTGCCATCTCCATCGACCCCCAACCATTGCCTCCGCCATCTCCATCGTCCTCACCATTGCCACCACCACCGCTACCTCCACCTCCATCGCCACCGCCACAACCAACGCCAACCACTACCATTGCCACCGCCATCGCTACCGCCGCCGCCCCTTCCATCGCCACCGCCATCTCCATCGTCTTCACCACCGCCGCCGCTGCTACCATCTCCCCAGTATTTGCTGCAATGTAGATGCAGTCTCTGTATCATGTTACTGGAACCACCTCCGCCACCCCCGATACATTTACCTGCGTTGCTACACGGCCTCCACCACGGCCACCTTTAACCTTACCTTGTTAAAGGCGGCCATGCCTCCACTAGCTTTACTGTTTTACTACCACTTGTGCCTTCGGCTTTCGCCGTTGCCACTGCCGCCACCGCCGCTGCGCCGTCGTGCCGCTCTGGGGCCACGCCCTGCCCCGCGGCTCTAGCGAAAGTAAACGTGTGCCCCTTCCGCGATCGCCGCTCCGTCGCCTTCGCTGCTGCCACCGCTGCGCTCGCCGCTTCTTTCATAGGGCATTTTCGCCGCGCCATTGTCTTCCGTCGTTGCCGTTCCGTCCGAAACGACCATCGGTCGACTCAATTATTTTCATAATAGGGTTCGTAAATGGCTTGGACGAAAGGCGTCGCTCGATTGGAGAGGTGGTGATTTGTGAACTGTGTGTATTGTGCAACGTGCGAATTAGAACTGTTGTAATTCGGTCCAAGAAGGCTCTCTTCCACATTGTTGTTTGAATATTAAATCGTGAATCGGTTTCCGGAAGTTTGTCAGATTTTTGGGCAGGCCATTATTTGCGAATACAATTTGTGTGATATGCATATTTAAATTATTGACAGTATTTACACGTATTTGTTGTTTAAATTATGTGTGTCAAAGCTAACCAACGTGGCGAACTTGTAAAATAAGTGGTGTCTTGCATAATATAAAAAGTGTTTTCTATCAGTCTTGAGGATTTTTATGAACACGTCTAATAGATTAATTTGTTATTTACTAAAATGATGAAAATCATCTATATCGTACTAATTAGTCACCCCAGTTCAAATCAACTAAAAGTATTTGTATTACAAACTTAAAATAAAAATTTAAAAATATTTACACACCATCTCCCTATCTAATCCATTGACATTATACCAAGTTCGTTTATAGGCTGCAATATTGGCACAACTCGAAAAAAGAAGTTTCGAGATAAATGCCTTTAAAGTTTTAAGTGGTGGTTGAATAACAGGTACTATACGCTTAGTACGTGCATTAAGGGATAAGCATTTCTAAGGCTTCGTAGGAGTTCTGTTAATAATAACGATATAAAATGTATTAAAATGAGTGACGTAACTTAAAGTTCGTATTTTTGAGTTGTGCCAGAGCTGTAGGCCACGAGATATTTTACGCCACCTCAAAGCGACAGCAGCCGCGCCCATCGCCACATTCATTTCTTTCGCTTTACGAAGCAACGTTGCTACTCGCTCTCCCCCCGTCGATGTTCTGCAATCGAGGCGGACCACGCCAGAGCAGGGAGGGGCTTCGCCGATTTCCGCGCAGATATTTACTGGCACTGCTGCGTGCTTGCAATCTTGCAGCTTTTGTACTTTTTCTAACAATTCACTAAAATACCACATGCATTTTGCACAACATTGTTGAACCAATACATAACATTCTAGATTCTTTGGAGTAAATCCGTCACAAAAATGTAAATTACGAATTAAAATATCATTAATTATTTGTGTATTACATATGACGAGATATTTGGATTTTTGTTCAATCGATTGGTACTCATTATCTGATGAAATGTGGGGATTCATGAATCACATTAATACTCATTTTATAATCAATTTAATATTTTGTAGTTAATAAATATTTGGCTAAAATTAATATGTAATTATAATGCTGTATCACGGAAACAATTTTGTATTCAATTCGTTTGCTCTATGGTATGAGCATATTGATGTACAAGCTTCTAATACTGATGATAACATGTTGAATATCAGCTTATTATTGCTTTTGGATCTGTTCTTGCTCTTCGAAAATATTCCGAGGAAATACACATTTTATGGGAATTAAGGTAATGCTGACATTATTTAAGAAGTCATCTTTGTCGAATTATAATTATTAAGAGAGCCGGCTTTCGACGTCTTTGCCGCCATCATCAATCTAGAAATGTACAAAATAAATACAAAATCATAAAAAATAATAAACAAAAAGATAATACAATTCGTACAAATAATGAAATTAACTTACAGTACATTTAAAAATTAGTGTTCAAGTAATAAAAGGGAAGATAATACAATTAATGAAATTAAAATAGGTTCTTTTAAAAAACGATATCAAATGAAATTTCAAAAAATAAAACAGTAAGTTGAGCCGCTTACCTCAGTGTATGTGGCGAAGGTCGGGAGATAATCCGCAGAGTTAAGTTTTCAACGTATTCGGTTTTAAAACTGCCCTAATTTTGTTCGCTAATTTTGTCAGCTAATACTTATTTACATATAATTTGAAAAAAGTTAGCTGCAGTCGCGAACTGGAGGTTTCTGGAATAAATAAGGTTTTAGTCAGTATTGGCTGTGTTGTTTTCGCCAACGTGATGGGCAACCCTTGCTGCAGCGAGGGGTGTGTCCGCGAACGACTCACGTTGGTGCTGTCATTGCTCGTTCGGATCTCTACGTGCCCTTTATGTCTGACGGTTTCCTGGGCGGAAAACATTAGTTCATTTCGGGGAACATTGTGTCCCGGTGTACTACATCTGCGGATTTATTTTGTTTATTCGCCTGTTAGCAGAGATTCATCGCAGTAAATAAAACAATCGATCATACTAAGGATAATTAATCTATATATCAAATAAAATCTACGATTATATAGCTCGATAATTGAAATTACATTTTAATTTTTAAATAATATAATGTTATATTTATATTTAACTTAAAATTCGCTGCCATTTAGCAGGCGCGGATCCATGAGCAGAGAAATGAGGGAAATCCCCCCGATAAAATTGTTCAGTACTATTAATTTTAACTTGTCACGAAACTTTCAAGCGAAAATATTTTCGTATAATCATTAGAATGAATAAAATCGTATCACAAAATGATATGAGAGTAGCCAGCCACATCAGTAATATTCGACCAAACATTTTGAATTTCCTCTCCCGAAATTTGTCTGTGGATCCGCACCTGTTTTTAGGCACAAATAGAGCCTCACTAAAAGCAGTCACTGACAATATACAATATGCGGCTTATTCAGGAAGGCGGCTTTGTGACGAAGTGTATTCCCGAAGACGATGATTAGCTCATTGATCATAAATTTAAATGAATCAATCATTGGATTTCGAGTCGCTTAGAGCCGTCTTGTCGAAAGAAACAATGAATTTTTGTCACAGATATTTTTGTTTTTCATGGTAAATTATCAGGTGACATCAGAAAGGATTGTGATCTAAAATTGGTATGACTGTTCACCGGTTATAAAACAATTCAGGACTACCCTCACCCATTGATATGTACGTGTCAAAAATAATCCAAAGTTGGCAAACAACGTTAATTATGCCTGAATGGTGCGGGCACCCTTGATATAACATTGGGTTTCTGTTTCTCAGTGTCGGAGAACTAGTCCCTGTAGGAATAGGTGCAGTGCCGCGCTGTTTTGCGGACTAGTCTTGTCGAGGGCGTGAGCAATGTCATTTCGTAGCTGAGTGTGTCGCTGTCCTGAATAGCTCGTGCCCGTAGGAACACTTGTTCTCTCGGCGGACATTTACAGTTGGCAGGGCTGCACAAACCCCGCACGGACGACGATTTGCTTAGTGAAAATTGTGGAACTTGGTATGTTTTGCAGTGAGACTTCCAGCGAGTGACGGCACATCACATACAAATAGTGAATATTTATCTATAGAAAAAAACGAGGATAGATTTTGACCTGCACGTGTTGGAATGTCTCTTGTAAGTCAGTTAATTCGACTTGCTTTTAAGTCGTTGAGTCATATACAGCTGAATTTTGAATACAGACGAATAGAAGTGTTTTGACAAGAATTGATAAGAAAATATTCGCCATGCATATGTGCCAAGTGAATCATCCATTGTAGTTTTAACAGCGCAGCGATGTCATCAGCGGGTTGTAGCGACATCTACCACTGCCACTACCACCGCCGGATTGTATTATTAACTAGTATTTTTTTAAGACTAAAATACTCATTTAATTTTCGAGTTTGTGTTTAGTTTGTTATTAGTTTGTGCACTAATTTTCTACGATTTGTAATGAGTTTTACAAGTGATGACTGAAGTGTATTAATATGAATAGAAATTGTGGTATTATAATATTACGTAACTTACTAGGACCGAGAAAGTAGTGGTGCAGTTGTAGCACCACTAGTTTTGGAAGCATATTTCTAATACTAATCGAATATTCTTGGTGCAGATTTTAAACTGTTTTTTCAATCGCCGATTTGCCATAATCAAAAAATAAGCTCCCCGTTATTGAAGTTCAGTTTACAATAATATCTTACACAGTTACATTAAATTAAAAAAAACCTCTTGTTTTGAATATCTTTCTAATTTAATATTATTCAGAACATTCGGACCTTTTCTGGAGAACCAATGCACATGGTGTATCGAAATCGAATGTGGCACAGTTGCAAATAACACCCACTACTCTTTGCTTCGGATTGGCTGAGTGATTACACCATGATTACAAATATCGGAAGCGCCCCGGATGCTACACCGACAAAGGGGACAACTGAAGGGACATCGCTGGCTGCTCGCAAACATACGCGCACACGACCGCTTACTCCTCCGTAGCGCTCACGCCAGCGATCACTTTGCACACTCACACCCCTGACTCACTCGGCCCCACCCACTCGTTCCGAACCGAATGCCCGCCCACTCGCTCACTACAGTCTCGCTCGTTCACCCGCCGTCCGACCACTCCCCTCCCACCGCCTTTCTCGACGCCCGCCCATCCGACCACTCCCCTTCCCACTGCCTTTTCGTCGTCCGCCCATCCGACTACCTCCTCTCCCGCTCGCCCTCCCATTCACCTTCTCGCCATCCACCCACCGCCTTCTCGCCGCCCGCCCATCTGACCACTCTCCCTCCCACCGCCTTCTCGACAGCCGCCCATCCGACCACTCCCCTTCCTATTGCCTTCTCATCGCCCACCCATTCGACTACCTCCTTCTCGCCCGCTTGCCCTCCCATCCACCTTCTCGCCTTATACCCATCGCCTTCTCGTCGCCCACCCATCCGACCACTCCCCCTCCCACCGCCTTATCGTCGCCCGCCCATCCGACTCTTTCCCCCAATTCCTTGTCGCATCAGACCACCTCCTCGTCTTCTCACCAGCTTGTTTGACCTTCCTCTCCGGGTGGTCGCCGGTTTTCAGAACCGCTTGTTTGATCTTTCGCCCGCCTGTTAATCTTCTCTAAAATCGCTTGACCTTATCAAAACCCTTATCCGATTCACCACCTCAATCCCCTGCCTTCCACCCACGTTCATTCACAGAGAACTTCACCGTGACCCGTTCCACGAATACTGAACTCATCCTCATCCTGGTTCACTCCACATACAGCGGTATGATTCCTCCCTTATTGCTCTGCCGTCGTTCGCCCATCAATATCACCTCCTCCGGCTCGCCCTCCCACTGCTCGTTTGCACACATCGCAAGTGGAATCGTGTCTATGAAGGTGGTCATAGTCTCTGGTGGGGAGTTGCAGATGACTTCCTGGACTCTGTTTCACGGCGGCACTTACGTCGTTAGTCTCCAGGTTGCACTCAATTCGAAAGCTTCAAGGAAGTGAGTAGGCGATGCACACTGCGAGCCGGTAACTCACCAGTCGGGCCTGTGACGCGTCGACCTTTGGACACGATCTGGTGAAGGAGATTCTTCGGAATGCTCTGGAATCCATACATATAGAAGTCCGACGGGAACCACGCGGCAGGTTGCTCAGGTTCCGGCGATACTCACGTTAATAGACAAAAGGTGTAGGGATTGAGGAGACGGAAAGAGGCAGCTCGTTTGATCTCTAACCCGCCGCTTCACCTTCCTTAAAAATCACTCGACCCTATCACAACCCTCCCCTTATTCGTGGTCTCAATCCCCTGCGTTCCACCCACGTTCATTGAGAGCGAACTCCTCTGCGACCAGTTCCACGAATTTTGAGTTCATCCTATCTCTGGCCCCTCTCCAGCGGTATGGGTCCTCCCCCACCGCCCCGTCCGCCTGTCCACGCGGCTGCTTGCTTGCGTTTCCTCGTGCCCCGCTCGCGTTTGCTTGCTCACGCCCACGCCCCACGCCCCACGCCCCACGCCCCACGCCCACGCCGCTCCGGTGACTGCAAGCGGAGCAGCGCTGCGCAAATACTGATGTGCTTACCTTTATTGGCTCCTGTCGCCGGAATTTGCCGTACGCCAATGCGAGGAGACATGTTTTTTTTACTTGAGAAGGCGAGGAGGGGAGCCCAAGCGAAAGTTATTGGGATTTGATGGCACAACAGTTTGATTTATACATTTATTGGAATTTGCAGGGAACTTTTTTTCGAGAGACTGCGACCGATTCCGAGAACACGGCCGAGACGCATGATAACTCCAGATATTTTGTGAAATATCCATGTTTTGCGATTTTACATTGGAACATTATAATTAGTTCTGTTATTTAATGACGTTAAATGTATAAAACGGCATGCACTTTTGAACCTGAACATTTCATTTCCTTTCAATATTCCATTAATATCTATGAGACCAAACGTTATAAATCTATCATCCCAGTCTCTGTCGGGTTTTCGGTTTCCCTCAAATAATTGTTCAAATTTCGATTTAGTCTTACATCAGAACAAAATATTCGTCCCCCTCTGAAGTCATTATTTCTTGCTTCTTTTTTATGATAAATAAATACATGTTTACAGTATTAATGAATGGTAAGTTTTCTTGAATGTCCTTGTCTAAACAGTATTTAAAGGAATACTTAATATTCCTTGTCTTATAAAGAAGTTAACAAAATATGTTCTATGTGTATATTAATTATACATTAGCTTGCAACAAGCTGATGTCGAACAATACTACCTAAGTAACAAATGTGGGACAAATGTATGCTTTGCGACATATAGCAGGAACTCAAATATGGATTGTCTGCTAAAGCACAATATTTGTGTCTTTAAATTTGTTGCCACCAGTAAAATCAACGTTGGCTCATATGCGTGTAGTGCACGAGATGTCACCTCTAATCGTAATTAAATTGTGAACACGTGACCTTCAAGATAAGAAAAAAGTCTAAATTCGGTTTTGTAAAAACTACCTCCACTCCCATTTTCTTCATTTTAAAGAGGAATTCACGTGCCCACTCCCGCCTTTCAGTGATGTCTTGTGAAAAAATAGGCCAAAATACAACATTTCCTAAAAGCCTAAAACCTAGCATAAATGCGTAATCATTCTGCTGTCTAGGATGCGCGTTGTATACTTTGTATTTACTTTCGGGAAAAAATCGACCAAATAATCGTTTAGCAGCATGCTAATTCAGCATTCAAAGCGGCATTAAGGGTAACACGACAAATATCTCTTTATATCATACACGATAATCTTTCGCACATAATTTTTCTTTATGAATCTCACCTCTTTGCCTAACTGAATTACAGATATTATGTCATCTGCGGTGAATAGAATTAGCATAAAATTGGCCGGGTCTTTCCGAAACTTGTTTTCGGGAACACGAACGCTCTGAACGACATTGGATCACGCAAGACAAGCTCATAATGTAGAAAAAGTTTAAACCCAGTCATAAATGGAATAATTATAAATGTTGGCTTCTTACGACCAGTCAACACATGCAAGGATATAAATTAATATCTAGTGCTAGCTGGAGGTGAATTCAGTACTAAAAGATGAAAAAAATTATCACTAAGCAACTATAATAAATGTCCATAGATATTTAAAAGCCTCAGTCACAACACAAATAGGTTCAATCAAAACATATATTTTTACCGAAGTAATTTCTGAGATTTTTGTCAGAATTAGAAATAAATAAAGTCCTTGGATGAAAAGCACACGGGAAGTTACGGGAATGTTGACAGAAATTGTCACTTGCTTAAAACTCGCTGTGCTAAAATTGTCGACAGAGAAAATATCCTATGTCGTTTGAGACTCTTCATAAATTGAAAGACATGAGTGTAACAACAGCATCTAGTTCCGGCGAGATTTATGTATCTTCAAATGCCTTCTTCTCATGTTACGTAAATTAATAATTATTTTATACCGAAGTATTTGATTTGATTATATGGAAAGATCACAATTTAGATCGAAGTGTAATATAAAGGAATTATACTATTTCGTAAATTCAATTTGTTTATTTTATCTGGTAATATGGTTGCCCTGCATTGGATGATTGCAATTGGAACATTCTTTCTTTTTATTTATTTATTTACGTCAGAAACAGTTAAAAAATGAGTGTGACGTGCTATGGGGAGAAGTTAATTTGTAGTTACATTTATGTCTAGATGCAAAACAAGGGGTCATCTCACCAAGTGCTCAAGGATCAGGGAAACTTGACGAAAATCTGATCGAGATGGGAGTCATTGATCCAGAAGCTGAAGTACAATACTTGTTACAGTTTATTTCATACTATTTCAAAACGAGAAAACTGATCAAGAGAAAATACAGCCATTTGGCTACATATAATACTGTCATTGTACACGCAACATCATACTATGTTTCTTCCATCGTATCAGCATGCGTATTTTCTGCGGAGCTTAGCTAGCAAACGCAGCCTACTATATTAACAGACATTGGAAGTAACAGCTTATATTTTGACTTAAATAAATCTGTCGTAGCGATAGATAGATGTGTTAGAGGTTTGGTGTCAATTAACATGCGTCCACCGGTACCTGCACTACTGCGATATATTCTGAGCAGCTCGAATGGTTGCAATCTGACCGCATTTCAGTCCGAGTCAGCAGCAACCAGCAGCCAATATACTCGTATCAACGAAATTTGGACCTCAAGGAGTTTGTTGTGCGAGTACAGGAATATTTGTTACAGAGTAATTAGTAGAGATCGGATTCTTATGGAATTAAATATATTTTGTCTTTACATTTTCAGTTCTCAGAATTGTGTTTTTGAGTATCAGGGAAACAATAACACCCTAATACAATATACCAATTTTTTGTTACATGTATTTACGTATTTTATTCTATGTTACCATGCATATTTTGTCAACTTTGCATTTCTCTACCACATTTTCATTTTCAATTTTCAATTTCATTTTATTCGTAAGAAATTTACTGAATTTTCCAAAAATGTTTTTACTTCTAATAAAGCATTTTGTCTCAGACCTATTCAGAATTGCATGCTGACATGCGATATCAAGACACGATTAGATACACGTTAATTTCCGTCTGCACTGCATGTTTGTTGCGACAAGAGCATGTGAGCGCTGAGAATATCGTCTGTAGATGTGGGAAGTGTCAGTGACGTCGTGTGTTTTGATTGAAACCAATTTACGAGAGGTATCGGTTGTTGCAGACGTGAAACACTGCGATGGCAATGCTACAGTGCTTGTTTGTCGGTCTTTGAGTTCACACGTTTGTACGATGGTTATTATTGCTCTCGAACATAAAACTTCACTGTAAAAAAATAATTCAGGTCAAATATTTATGTTTAAAATTACTTTAATAAATATTAAAATAACGCAATTTCAAATTGTGTACATTTATTTTATTTGCCGGTTAAAGTTCTGCAAATAAGAGCTTATTTTGATATTATATGTTGTTACAGTTTTTACGTATTTGTTACATATTCATATCAATCTCATTCATTAGAGTTTTATGCCCATAATTGTCTGTTTCATACTTGTTTTCCGACTCTAATTTGGCGTCCATGACCGAACAAGCGATTGGTTGACCATGTCGCTTAACAAAACACGTGTGCCTGCTGAGGAGCTCCTTTAAGGAGAAATGGATGGAATTTTTATTTTTCTTACAACAAAAATCACTACTTAATTTAATTTTCAGTGTTTTAAAAAACTGCATTTTTTCGCCGTTGCTCCATTTTATGAGTTTGGGGCTGCAATATTCACCCATTCATTCTTGTTGGGAACATTTTTACTTTCATTATCGTCAGAGCTTGTTGAACATAATTCTACCATTTCTTTTTTGCTCTTCTTTACGTTTTGTTGAAATTGCATTCCAGATTTTAATTTTCTTTGTGGACGCTGTGACACCCGATCTGCATCCTCCATTCATGCGATTCGTTGATGTTTTCTCTTTCACGTACAGCATTTTTATATTTAATTAAAAGTTATATCACGCCCTTTGTTTCCCTTCATCATTTCGATTCTATTGGGGTACATTTTTTCCTTATTTTCTAACTCTCAAAAGCATTTTTCCATCCAATGCTCTTCCTCATCTAGGCTGCAAAATATTGTCACGGCTGACTTTTTTAAAATAATTAGCTTGGTTTGTTTCGTCAGCTATCTGGAAGTGAAGTTTGAGAATTGGGCGAATAAAATATTATTTTTAGAATACAATTACCTTTTGTTTTTATGATAAATGAGTAATTTAAAGTGACTCTACACTCGTTGAAATTTATAAAACACCCAAGGTTCAACGAGTTCAGGAACCAGTTGAATCACTTTTATGTTGACTTTCAATTTCTGTGTGTACCTTGCTTTGACAGTACGTAGATGTATTATTTACTAATATATTGGCGTTATTTAAATCAACTGCTCACATGAAATACTAGAAATATTGGTGAGCATTTTGTCTGTTCATCAGAAGGGACCGACAGCTCATCACTGGGGGCTCGTTCATGTTTCTTAGAAGGTGGAAATAAATATAATTTATAAATTACATCAACCGTTACAACAAATTTGCATCAACTTGCGATGAGATAAGAGAAAAATCATCCTATCAGTTGGTTTTTTTCTGTAGCTTTCGTCAGTTCACATTGTACACTGGCGGCGCCACCCACGTTTGACCACTGCTTCTAGAGTGTGACATACCTCACTGCTCATGATGCGTTCACGTGGTTAAAAAAAGAAGCCAAAAATGGCTCTTCAAGGGAGGAGATCCTCCCCTCGGTCCATAGAGCTCTATTAAAAGCGTTTCCTCGTCTTGGCGCGGGAGCGCTGAGAGCTGTAAGCGATTACAGAAACACACGACAGAGAAAGAAAGGTTTCTCCTCTGAACGACTTCTATTGATTTCGATTGTTTTCGATTAGCTTAAAGAAGCACGTAATTTAAAATTCGATTAAAATAAATTTGCTCGTAGGTTGCAATTCAAATATTGAACGTTTGCCTCCAAACAGCAAAGCAAATTTTATTTGATAGTTACTTCAAGGAAGAGGTCGTTCCTCTCTTCCCTCTCCCGATAGATTGATTGATGATTCCCGGTGCGTCAACTGTTAAAGCTATTAGTTCCGTAAATGTAATGCATGTGTTTCATCGCGACCTCCCGTCAGCTAGCGGGTTTTCCCCAAACAGGTATCTCCCATCGGTGGGGCATCGCCGAAGCCGGGACAGGCTCAGAGCTCCCGTCCGGTCTCTTGGCATCTGTGGTAATGTAGTGCATGTTAATGTAAGTGTGTGTAAGTAAATGGGGAGAATATAACAAGGAAGAAGGAAAGATCGTGCGCGGTCCGTTGCCTGTTTGAAGGTACTGATCCGGCATTCTCCTGATGTCGTTCGAAGAAACAACTGAAAACTACCGATCAAAACAGCCGGCCGCTAGAATTCACTCCCAGAAAGCGACTGAACTCGACGTTACTTCCTAGCCAGTTTCGAAACTCCTGGCACGGTCGGGACTCGAGCCTGGGCCCTCCCGGCCAGAGGCACTGCAACGGCATCGGTTGGGCTGCCTCTCGCGAGAAACCGCCACAGACAGCTACAGTTGGGGCAGACGAGCTAGGAAAAAGAAGTCGATAGCAAAGTCTTTAAGAATTCAATCAAAAGCGAAGTCCGTCTGGCGTCGAGCGTAGGGAGGCGAGGATCATCGGGCGTCCGGGGTGGGGGGAGAAGCATGATTGAAGAAAGGAGGAGAGAGGAGGGGAGGGAAGGGAAGGGAAGGGCAGGGCGTGGTGCGGGCGGCTGCGCGCTTTTCACGGCCGACCACTCCCAGGGCGGGCGCGGGCGCGGGTCAAGGTGGCGGCCCGCCTCGTTGACCCCTCGCCTTGCGGACTCCTGACGGCGTAGGAGCCCAACGCACAGCGGGCGGGAGGAGGAGTGGGGAGGTGTAGGAGCGCCTGGGGGATACATTCTTCACGTGTGGGTTGGAATTGGAGGCTTCAAAGTTGCATTCTCTTTTAGAGCCGGAAAAAATAGATTCTCCACTTGAAAGGTTTAAATGAAGAAAATCAGAATATTTGTGGGGTGTGGGACGAATATCCAGATTACGTCTTACACAGATTTGTTGGCTCCACAAACGGTGCGCAGAATCGTCATGTATTGATTTTGGCACATTTTACGTTTCGGCATTAACATATTTAATTATAATCACATATAAATTAGAATATGAAGAATCTTCTCCCCACAGCTTCGCATAGGGCATGACCGTCTCACAGCTATTCTCATATTTGCTTAGAAAGAATCTACTTCACTTTGTATATCTTGTAACATCCCAATAACTTTTCAACCTATCTTAATATATTGCCCAGTATATTCAGAGTTACGTACGACACATTCACTTTCAAATTGTCATTCCAAATTACTAATTGAAACATCTCACATACGCAGTGTTTTAAAATTTCAAAATATTATAAAATTTAATGCGGTGTAAAAAATTATATAAATATATCTAATGACCTTGCAGTTCATTCAACCAAAAAATAAAGCTTATTAAAAAATTATAATGTTTTCCATTATAAAGAAAAATATTTAAATCACTGCTGGGTACGTCAGGTCCTGATACCAAATGCCTGTTTTAATATATGTAATAATGTCATAGTACATCAGAGATAAAAACTAAAGAAACAGAATGAGATGAACTTCAACAGGGGACGTGCAAACTGTCAAAGAAAATAATTCGCGATTATGTAGTATTTATTGCGTCCGCAGACCTTTAGTTTTTACTTCCAGCTGCATAGGTTCATTCTAAAAAAGATAATGAGATGAACGAATGTCTAGAGGGGACTTACTCGCAAACCATCAAAGAAAATAATTCGCAATTATCTAGTACGTCCGCAGACACTACGTTTTTGCTTCCAGATTCATAGATTCAATCTAAAGAAACAGAATGACATGAACTAACGTCGACAGGGGACTTGCAAACCGCCAAAGAAAGTAATTCGCGATACCTATTCTTTGCTACTTTTGCAGACATTTTGTTTTTGCTTCGGCTTCCATTTAGCGAGGTCTCCGTCCGCGGTAGGTGACTGCTGGGTGTCGGAATAGAGCGCTACGGCCGGGCGTTCGCTGAGAACCACGGCTCAGCGCCTTCACGGCTGCCCGGTCGTGCTGGCGACGGGCCAAAGCAAAGCTCTGCGGGCCGTGGGCTCCAATGGTTTCCCAGGATACTAGCCGTGCCCTAAGTGGGAAAGGACGCGCCAACCGGTCTCTCTCGGTCAGCTTGTTCCGCACAATAGATACCACGTTACGAGTGACGGCTCATCTAACTTTACGGTATTGTTTGCGAAACAATAACGTGAGCGGGAGAGGCCGTGGTTAGTGCATATGAGTGTGTCGAAACGGGAATGGCGGAATAATGGCGTTTCCGAGTGGTAACCTTCGTTTTTAATTGGAAACAGAATTGCCTCACTGAATTACAATTGTCTCCGAAATATTTGACATTAGTAGATATTTTCAGAGGAAAAGGACGCATAAAAAGAAGGCATACTGAAGACAACGGAAATTAAACTAGACCACTCTTATTTGCTATTGGTTCCTGAATTTGGAATCATTTGCACTTTAAAGGTAGTGTATGCAATGAATGATCAATAGAAATGAAAATGGAGTATCACGGAGTTTTTGGGAAGAGATAACGAGTATGTGAAAGGCCATTTCTGTTTTTGCCATTGTCCCGCTGAATTAAAATGTGTCACCGAAATACTTAGTATTAGTAGATATTCTCAGAGATTCTCCCTATTTCTTTGAAAAGAAACCATACTGGAGAAAACCGAAATTTAACTTTTTCACCCTCATTTACTAGTAATTCTTGAATTTTGTAACATATTTGCATTTTAAAAGGTAGTGAATGAAAAGACTGTTCAGTATAAACAAATATAGAATATCACGGAGTGTTTGTGAATTAATAATTATATTTAAAGACATCTGACACCAATAGAGAAAAAGAAAATCAGTATGTAAAACGCAATTTCTGTGTTTGCCATACGTTATGTACAACATTCATTTGTTTGCAATATTAAATATTTTCATATCCAGAATTGATTCAAGGAAATTAAATCCATAAACCCCTCCATTTCCGTCTCGGTTGATAAAAGATTTTCATCGAATTTCTTTTCGTATTTCCCCTATAATTTGATTCACAGAACAATTCAATAAAGATAGTCATTTCACTAGTCGAACAGTTTATATTTTCAGGTGCAATATAGTAGTTTTTTTTCTCGTTTTTGTACTAAGCGAATAGTCTGCTCTGTTTCGCGTACTACTTACAAAATGTCACGGCCCATTGCGATGATTGTGTCCACGGCAGACAATCCATCTGTTCTTTTTCCTCGCCGCAGTTGGGGGGTTGTTCACAGTGCGAGAAACTGCCAGTGAAAGTTTCTCCGTAAAGATACGTAATGAGAATGAACGTCGGAGACATGCGTGGTGCCTTCTCGACCGCTGACCAGCAAGAAAATTGGCTCCCGGCAGCTCACGCCCGGGAAGAGCGGTGGTCGGAAGCGAAGAAGAGAAATAACGACGACAAAAATAGAAGAGAAAACGGGAGGGAGAAGAAATAAAAAAAAAACAACGAAAAGGGACTTTACCCCGTCTGGCTGGTTCGGGACACGCGATTCCGTTAGCGAGGCGCTCTATAGCGCAAAAGAAGCAGATTAGAAGCGAGGCGCAATAAAAAGGAGTATCTCTTTGGGGGGTGAGACTTTTGGTGTTGTAGCGGCAGCATTTGCATAAGGAGATTCGGGGCTGGGCGTGGGCGTGGGCGCGGGCGCGATTCGCGTTTGTCCTCGCCGCGGCGGCAGAGGCCGCTTCCTGAGGGCTTGCCCCCCCCCCCCCGCGTGTCTTTGAAGAGCGCCGACCGTCTTCGAGTCAGGAGCAGCCACCGCACTCGCTCCCTGTGGAGCTTTACCGCACGCACCGGCGTTAATTAATGCATTTCAACTTTCACTGTGAGCTGGTAAGCATAAGTAGATTACTGACAAAGGTGGCTGAGGGCATCAACTGATGTCCTAGGTTTCGAGTCCCGACGGTGGCAGGATTTTCGACACTAACTAGTTAGCTAGGTCGAATTCAGCCGCGGTATGGAGGAGAATTCTAGCAGCTGGTTGGTCTGATTGATAGTTTTTTGTGGTTTTTCAAAAATAACAATAGCCGAATGCTGGAGGAGTACCATAACAAACAGGCCACGGACCGCGCTATCTTTACTTTCTCTTCTTCGACCTATCCTCACCCCGTACATACACTTACAATTATATGTACTACACTAACACACACGACGGGAGACCTGTCGGGAGCTTAGAGCTTGTCCCGGCTGGGGCGGTGCCACGTTCGTGGGAGATACCTGATTGGGGAAAACCCCGCAAGTCGACGTAGGTTTCGTGTGCACTTGCTATCCAGCGATAGAAGATCACAGCCACCTTCCACAATACAAACATGCACACTTACGAGAACAATGACATTATCGGTTGACGCGCCTAATCAATCATAAGTAAATTGCGGATATGGGCCCTTTTTGACACCGGTTGATATAACTGACATAAAGGCTGTTCTAGTTCGTTCCTCTACCGGCTTATTTTCAGAGTTTGTTGGTTTAATCATTTCTCGAGCTGTAATTGATTGTTACTGGTAATGATTTGCAGTTGCAGATTTCTGCAAATGCGAGGTCACTGGTGTGTTCGACTGTTAAACAGGCGGCTATGCCAGGCAGTCTGTGAACAGACCATAAAAACTGCACAAAGAATTTCTTCTCGTGTTCATTCTTCATTGCAGAGGCGAGCTGATGTCAGTATTTACACAGGAGAAAATTGCTTTGAATATTTAGTCTGCTACAGGAAAAGAGAGTTCTGGTGGACAATTCATGCTAATTCTGGGAAACAGTGTTGGGGACGTTGCATTGCTCTAACATTGCTAAAAGACCGGATAACTCTGCAAATATGCCCTGCAGACGAAACATGACGGCGTGCTACCAGCAAATACTCGAACTCCAATGCTCTGCACTCCCTGTCCCCTGATGGAACCCTGTTTCTTTCTTATCTGAGATTAAAAAGTCTGCCAAAATTTAATATTATTACTGGTTTAGATATTATCTTTGGAAGTAAATTTACAGTAATTTTAGAAATGATAATACTAAAAATACAGGCAGATGAAATTTAAATTCTTTCTCGTAGAATATCCTTATGGATAGGAAAAGGTGTGCAGAAGTAAGAAAACAATTTGACATCACATTAATAATATATAACATATTAACGAATATTAGAAAATGTTCCGATTGGTAAGAATGTAGAACCCTAGACGGCAGACAATCGGTTGTAGACTTAAGATCTCCAGACATTGCTAAATTACATATTTCAGAAGGTGTTTAGAAACAGTTTATGTACATAGCTTGCTGATGTAAAAATGTCCCTTAAATATAGCATCTTAGTCGTTCACGTCCGGAGACAATGACAGAAACAGTTTCGGGGCTCGTAGACGGTATTCTATTTGGCGTTTAACATTCCAACGAGCCGACGCCTCGGATACTGCGTTCAAGATCCAGCCGCCATTGAGGAAGAGGATTTCCACTGCAGTCGCGAACGAAATATTTGGCCATTTAACGCCAACTAGTCCACGGCCTACCAGCCCGGAAAACTCTGTTATTTCCCTTAAACATTGCCCATTCATACCAGTTGTTGCTTTTAAGAGTGGTAAATGATAAGTGAGGTTATTCTGTAATTTTTCTCTGCTTAGGTCACGCTATGGTTAACTTATCTGAGATACCAGTACAGGTTACTAGAAAGGGTAGTTTATAACGCAGAATACACTAATTTCATAGTAGTGAGAATGAGATTATAAGTTACAAATAGAGGAGGTAGCTTATTCATCAGTAGCATTGCTTGGTAGAAAGTTTCATGGTCTTACGAGCTGTGAGAATGGAAATAAACTACTTTTCCAGTCCCCTACCACTTCAATAAAAGCGAACAACTTTTCATCTTCAGATTTCTTGTTATTACAATTCAGGCAAATACTGAAGGACATTTGTTCTTCAAAGCCAATCTGATAATTATATATCCCGATCCTGAAGAAGATAAAAAATTTGACTTTCCCGCACTCTTTTGCTATTTTTCAGGTCGCAATGCAACAATGGCAACGCCGCGCCTCAACCTGGCAGTTTTTTATTCTCAAAATAACTTCTCATTGTAGGATGGTGTAGCTAGGTGAAGAGAACGCACACTTGGAATGTCCAATTTGTATTAATTATTGGTTTTAAATGAATTACATTTTTGCACCTAATTTACTATGATTGGTAATTCTGCGAAAGGTTTTACAAGTGTTGGCTGAGATGAGTTAATAAGGACATAAATTGCTATATTACAATCGTACGTAACCGTTACTAATGTCAGAAAGTACGAACTGTTGGAGCTCCGCTATATTGAATCAATAGAAGGAATTTACTCTACATGAGCTTTGTAATGGAACAGAAGATTAGGAAAGGAAGTACCACAACTTTTTCAATAATACAGCGAATTGCATTTGAGATCCATCATAGGGACTCTAATATTAAAGTAAAATTGACATTGCGTATTTTATTCTAGCAAAATCATTTTTGGAGGCCTTGTGAGAGAAACGCAGAAACAGAAAACTTGTAGATATACCGTCAGACCGCGATTTGAAGTTTCGTATTGGATATTGGAGTTCACTACGTCAGCTCGTGTATACTTTGCCTCTGCTTTTACATTCAGAGGCAAGGGAGAAAGTCAATCAATATTGTAGCTTTTAGTTTTGTGCTTGCTTTGAAATTTTACCTATTGGACATTACATGCTTTCAGAAGATATTGCCTGACATACATTGATTTGTGAGAAATGTTCAATTGAGTTTCAACATTTTATTCGTCTCTCTCAATCGTGCAATGAATGCAAAGCAATATCCGCTTTGAAATATTGAAAATAATTGCCTTTATATTCAAATATTTCATCTATGCACTCAGATTTTTCGTGAATATGAGTAAAACAATATATTCGAATTGTTTCTACTCCTCACTGAATATTATGAGACAAGGACATTGGGCAAGAGGAAACGATATTTGGAAAACTTATTTAGTAGGCTGCTTGAAACTCTGGGGGGTAATGAATGCAAGTATCTTAGAGGCAAACAATTACGGAAGATACTCAGAACCCAATTATTTATGTTAAAACTAAGCTTATTAACTTAAGAATCCTTTTCTTTTTTAAACATTCCTACTTACAATGTGTTATTTTTTTCATTATCTTGTTACCGGGAGAGATGGTTCAGAGCATCAACTGACGTCACTGCAGTCCTTCTAACCAGGATGTTTTAGGTTCGAGTCCCAACGGTGGTAGGATTTTCGACACTAGCTTGCCAGCTAGGTAGAATTCAGTCGCTGTCTTGAGGAGAATTCTAGCGGCCAGCTGCTCTGATCGTTAGTTTTCCGTGGGGTCTCCAATCAGCACCAAACGAATGCCGGAGCAGTACCATAACAAACGGGCCACGGTCCGCGCATGATCTTTCCTTCCTCTTCCTTCTCCTAACATCACCCCTAACACCCCACACTTACTCTAACACGCACTTCACTATCACACATGCCGGGAGACAGATGGGGAGCTTAGAGCAGGGCCCTATAACTCCCATATAAGGTGGTGGGGACCATTACAGTGGCGCGCCCTAGAGCATCACCTTCTTACACGAGCTAAAATACGAACTGCTACCAACGTTATTTAAAATGTGCGTGGGTTCTCGGGACGCAAACACACGCGCTTGATACAAAAGATCGCACCGCTGATCGCGCTACCTTTTCTTTTTTGCGTGTATTATTATGAATAAATTAATTTTAGAAGATAAACACACGATATTTAATCTTATCTTATTTTGTAATTTATTTCAGCAATTGCTCATAATCAAGGTGTATTCGTATTTCTTGACCAATTTTTATGTGCAAGAGTTGGCGAGCTTTACCAGCAGATGTCTCCGGCGATACTAACGCATCCAAAAGTAGCAACCTCTAGCTTTATCCCCACTTTTGATGGAAAGTTGCCGGGCCCTGGCTTAAAGCTTGTCCTGGCTGGGGCGATGATCCGCTGGTGGGAGGGGCAGCAGATGGGCGTCGGAAGGTTTCGCCATTCAGCGGTTGTGACCACAGCCACATCTCAAGCAAAAACACGTACTACACTTAGAGGTCGAATGACCATAGTAGTTGACGCGCCAGGAATCACAATCAATTCTTGTTTTGTGGCTTGGAAAACAACTTTACAACCGCCCGTGGTCTTCATTCTTGATGCGACTCTATACAATTCAAAATAGCGATCCCATTGCCTCGACTTATTTTATTGTATACGTAAGTTTAAAAATATAGGCTTTTATTCTTTCGTGCCGCACCCAAGAACTCTACCTCGAGTTTTCCATTTATTTATTTTCTTAGAATTACCTTCGCCGTTCTTTACTCAAAAGCTGCAGTATTTCTATTACACCTTAACTTAATTTCCCCCAATATACATGACGTTAATTAATTGGATTGTTGGTGAAGTAGATACCTTCTTTTATTTTGATCAATAAATAGAGATATTGTAATATTGATACCTGACAATATCTCTATTTATTGATCAAAATACATGACGTTATTACGTGTATCCAAAATTTCACAGAGGGGCTCAACGTGGTTATGTTGAGAAGGGCTGGCTGGTTTTTTTCAGCAGGCCACGACGAGTAGATGTGGAGAGCTGCCTAAGAAGATTATAAATGACGAGCGTATTGTGTTCGGGTTGTGAGATCGTGTTTGACGTTGGATGGCGTCTGTGAGTCTGATTCTCCCTTACTCGGGTGAGTGCGACTGTTTTCTGCGGTTTGGACCCTATTTCTTTGGTGTTGTTGTTTGATTTTGTAATAAGAGGATGGTTTTGGCTCTCTTTTATTTTAAAATGTTATTTCGAAGTAGAAGGAGAGGACGTGTTGCTTTATGTTCTGGGAGAAGGCATCTAAAATGTATCTAACGGATGTCGTAAACATTGAGTGTGTTGGAGAGGATTGTTAGGGACGTGGTTAGAAGCGGGCAGGAATTGTTGGAAGTATAGATTTTGCAGAGCTTCTTTAACTATTTTTGTTTCTATTTTGGGAATATCTTTGACAACATGACTGTAGTTCATGATCTAACTTAGTCTACTGTTGCTTGTTGTAGGTTGTGGTCTGAAAGCAAGTCTTGAGAATCTATTTTCTGTCTTGACAAGTTTGTCATATTTTCTTGATTCGGTGAACGAGGTTTTGCTGATGTATTTTAGGATTGTCTGAAAGTATGTATGAAAGTTGTATAAATTTATAGTTTTGTCGTGGTCGTTACGAGTGAGGTGCAGAGTATGGGTAGGATGGTGTTGAGTCTCTTTTTTTATGTCTAATTTGTGACGCTGATGTTTCGCAGTAAGATAGCTGCTATGTGAAATTTCTCAGAACCAGGTGATTTGGTCCAGGTGATTGGAATCCCATTAATTGTCAGTTGAGAAGTGCAGGGTCTGTGATTTATCTGTAAAAGACGATTGCATTATATTTATCTGGATTCAGTTTTAAGATGTTTTTGTCCATTCTGAAATTCTGTCCAGTGATGTCTGCAGTTAGTATACAGAAAGGGTAAAGTGTCATTCGGTCACAGATAGGACGGTGTCGTCTGCTTAGAAGACGTCTTTAGTTCGTGCAATCGTCGGTAGGTTATTTGGGGTTGAGGGTCAATTGAGTAGGAGAAACGACTGCGTCTAGTAGGACGAGCTTTTATGGAATGGGTGTTAAAAAGTGCAGTTAAGATGGTAAACTTTGAAGATACTGTCCGAAAGTTCGATTTTTAAAAGACGATGAAGAAAGTGAAAAAAAGTGGGGACTAAATTTATTGATACGATTTTTGGGGTTGACGGGGTCAAAGGATCTCGTGAAGCCAAGAAAAACAGCCTGTAGTCGAATAACATCATCTTCGCTCAGCATCAGTATTTGTAGTCCTGTAGATTTGTTTTCGTGAAGGCCAAAGAGAGTTGTTTTTATGTGTCTGTCGATCAGAGGTACGGTGTAGTAGAATTCTTTCAGAGAATTTTTCTATGATTGATAATAAGCTGATTGGCCTAAAAGTACGTTTTCAAATACTTCAAACAATACGTTGAATCGAACGTTGACGTCGAGTACTGCTTATTTAACATTATACCTAACTTAGAAGTTTGGTGAATGAGGACATTATATTAAATGATCTGAATGTAACAACCATGAAAGTAGTCTAGAAAGTACTGTATTGTAAGAGAAGAAAGTAATAAATTAATTAAGGGTCCTCTTGCCAACGCAAAGGAAAGAGAACATAATAAAACTTTCCGACTCAATTTTTTGTCATAAAACAATGATAAAGTGTAATCCTTGTGCCTCCGCCGAAATAAACCGGGGATATGAAGAGAGAAACGTCTTAAGCAAGACGTAATTATATATAAATAGAGATTATTTAAAGGCTAAGAAACTTACTTGCGTGCAAATGTTGATTCTAGTGTGACAAAGGCTTTTAGTCGAAAATGATTCTACTTGTAAAACTTTTCCCCGCCTCCCTCGCACTAGTTTCCATGAAATGTCAAGCGTACAAAACAGAGTCAAGACCCTACTTAAGAGATAATCTCTTTCTTATCCAAGGATCCTTGTGTTCATCCTTTCGTTTAAACAGCAGCTAGTCGTGTATTTAATTAAAATTAAAGCTTTCAAGTATCTCGAATTAAACCTTCTACATTTCTAATGAAACACGAGCATTTGCTAATTATTTCCATTATAATCGAAAAGAAAACGCCACAGTGTTTAACTTCATAATGTATTACATTTCTTCTCATTAGCCAGAAGTGGCACATAATGGCACATATTTGACAATTTACAACTACAAGGTAAATTCACTAGATTTGGCGTGAGTTCATCAATTCTACTTTCATCAATTTTACTTTCTAACTTTACTACGTTCGTAATAAAGTGTGTTGTGATCTATGAGCACTTTTTGGACAGTATATATCTTATTGTTCTCCCTGGTAACGAAAAAGGGATAAATCTTGTTCCTGAAAATTCGATTGAGGACGAAAGTCTGCCTGTCCGTCTCTCTGTGGTTCTCGGAAAACTACCGTTCAGAGCACCCGGTCGTTAGAGTTCTATTCCTGACGGCGGGTGAACTCGACCAAACTATGTAGCTAGCACAGAAAATTCTATCACTGTCATAATTCAGAATTAGTCACTATAATTTGGAAGGCTACATTTTTTTCAAATTCCCATTCAACAAAAATTCTACTATCAATGTCAGAACAGAAGGAACAAAACTCTCCAAAATAGCAACAACCGGCAAGAAAAAATCGCGTCGATTAGAATTACCACGCATCCAGAATGATAATCGCTCCGGCGCTGCGTGCCTTTTGTGTCAGGAGGGAGACTAAACGGGCCAACCACACACAGCGCGCCGGGAGAAATGGCTGCCGCAGGCGCCTGCAGCGCAATGTTTTCTTCGTCAATACACCAGCCGGGGGGGTCTGTGGAACCCACCGCCGCGCGCCGGCCGCCGCCGCCGCCGCGCCGCCGCCGGTGGCGTGGCGGTGGCCGGTGGGCGGTGGCGGTGGCGGCTGGCGGTGGCGGTGGGCGGTGGCGGGGGCGGTGGCGGTGGCGGTGGCGATGGTCGTGGCGGGGGCAGTGGCGGGGGCGGGGGCGGGGGCGGTCGCCGGGTGCCGGGGGCGGGGGCGGGGGGCGGTTGGCCGGTGCCACGGGGCGGGGGCGGGGGCGGGGACCGGGGGCGGGGGCGGGGGCGGGGCGGTGGCGGTGACGGTGGCGAAAGGCCGTGCGGCCGGCGGCGGCGGCGGCGGCGGCGGTGGCGGTGGCGGTGGCCGGTGGCGGTGGCGTGACGGTGGCGGTGGCGGTGGCGTGGCTGGGTGACGGTGACGGTGCCGGTGGCGGTTGGCGGTGGCGGGTGGCGGTTGCGGTGGCGTGAACGGTGGCGGTGGCGGTGCGGTGCGTGCGGTGACGGTGGCGGCTGGGGTGGCGGTGACGTCGACGGTGACGGTGGGGGTGGCGGGCGGTGCGGTGGCGGTGGCGGTGGCGGTGGCGGTGGCGGTGGCGGTGGCGGTGGCGGTGGCGGGTGGCGGTGGCGGTGGCGGTGGCGTCCAGTGCGTGCGTGCGGTGGCGTGCGTGACGCGCTGGCGGTGCGTGACGGTGGCGGGACGTGGCGGCCGGTGCGCGCTGGTGGGTGGCGGTTGGCGGTAACGGTGCGGTGGGGTGCGCGGCTGGTGCGTGCGGACGTGCGGTGGCTGCGTGCGGGTGGTCGGTGGCGGGTGCGTGTGCGGCTGGCGGTGGCGAGACGGTGACGGTGGGTGGCGGTGGCGGACGGTGGCGGTTGCGTGTGTGCGTGGCGGTGGGCTGTGGCGGTCGTTCGCGTGAGCGTGCTCAGTCGGTGGCGGTGCGTGGCGTGGTGGCCGGGCGGCAGGAAAAAGGTCGAGCGGCGGCCGCACCGCGCAGTGGGAGTGGGGAGTGGATGGGGATGGGGGTGTGTCACGCCGCCCACGCCCACGACCGTCAGGCAAATTAACAACAGCAATTTCTTTCCTGTGGCGCCGTTTAGGTGACGCAGCCGCGTTTGAGGGAATTTGAGGGGCCTCCTTCGACAATCAGTTGCTATAATAGACGCTAAATTACAAGAAATTGGGTTTTAAATGCGACGTGAGTTATGTAAATTAAATCAATACTCTATTATTTGAAAGCGGCTTCGACGCAATGATGCTACAGTTTTACAGCAAATACAAACTATTCAGAGATACCAGCAAACATTTCTCTTTAGAGAACTAATGTTTGATAAAATACTGTTTTTCATTCAATTTCAAAAAAAAATTGGCTTGCTATTTAAAGATGAGTAGAGAATGATTATTCTTTTCTTCATTATTATTTCTACAATAAAATGAATACTGAGACTTGTATAAAATTGTAAATTTTATTTTAAATTAAAGTTCCACTCTTAGGATATTCTTTTGTGTCTCGTAATTTGTATAATGTTAGGTTTACCATTCGGTAATTGGTGTCAGGTTTAATCTGAACTTTTCTATCTATCTAGCTGCTTCAAAGGTAAACATGTGGCGAACATGACGTATTCCTTACCATTTTTTCATATTTTTGATCGACTTACACTCTCAAGGTAATCAGCGTGAGATGGTCGAATGCCGCTTAAATAAATGAACACGTAAGCTCCGCGGCTCGAGTTCACGACTTCATTTCATGCATTGTTAAGTGCTTTCTAAATACGAACATTTAGCTCCACAACAATATCAAATAATCCAGAGCTAGAACAATATTTTCAAACAACATTTATTTATACTATTGTTTGACACTGATTACATAGATATCCAAATAACATGTTATAAGAATATTTCGAATATACTATTCTATCTATCAAATCGGTGATTAAATTTAGTAATCTCATTATCGAACATATACTTCCTTTGTAATTAAATTTTATTTCTTCACAGAGTGAGTACCTTTTCCTAACTTTACTATTTGAATATTGCAACAACTCACCAAATTTGCAACACTATACGTATATTTGTGATTATGTCAAGTATTTGTTATTACAGCGTAATAGAATAAAATCTACATAAACTAGCAACAACTTTTCTTAGAGTCATAAAAACAAGTTCGAGTCTCAAACGGATAAAAAACAAAATTAACTTAGAGTATAAAGAAATCAGAGGTCAGTTGAAATGTGTAGAATGAAGCGCTGCCAACTGAATCTGTGGTAAAGAAACCAAGTCAAAACAACTTAGCTTCAATTTAGCAAGTTTCCTGAATGTAATGTATGAAAGCAGAAAAAAATAATCGAACGGAAACAAACTGCGTAAACGAAGGAATTCGTCTACGGTCTCCAGCGGCGGAAAAATGAGACTATGGACTATGAATAATGACAATGTGTCAAACAAAATTGAGTTAAGAACCTCACCCCACTGACCCAAACTATGATTATAAGTTCTCAAGAGCCAGAACAAATAACCGACGGAATCAGTTGATAGTGACAGTTGGCGCGATGTCCATATTAAAGAATAATCAATTATCATAATTAAAAAGTTCCCAAATAAATTTAATGATAGCTCGTTGCGAGATTAGAAGTTTCGGTCCGAAAGCAGGAAGGAAAATTAAACATCCTGAACTTTGGTTCCTCCTATAAGTCCCGTTTCTTCCACACTTTCTATAAGAAGATTTTTAAAGACGTCCACTCTCACAGAGTTTTGTTAAATTGACAGAATACAGAATTTTCAACTCGAGTTGGCAAGTCAGAGCACATGTGGATTAAATGACTATACCACCTTTATGATTTCGTGCCCGCAGGCGCTATTCTCACTAGTCGCCTCCATCCCTCTCGTGTCTATCCTCACAATCCTTTTACATTGCGGATATATCCTTCGCTGACGCGGTAGATCCAAAGATACAGCTTTCGATAGTCGTTCCCTCAAAAAGTAATAACACCGTCAGGTTATATGAAGGAAAGTTAAGTCAGGATAATCTCACATTAAAAGTTTCAGATGCACGTTATTTAATGTTGGTGGAAATGTAAATCACTGACTGAGTGATGTTTCCGGAAACGTCAACTGCAATGGTCGTTGTTCTTCAGTATGGGGAAAAAATTAGTTCCCGGAAAGGGGCGGTGTCCTCCCCTTTAGAGCGCTAATATGAGAATTCTCAAGTCGATAATGATTAGTGATTCGGGCGCCTCGAACTACGGGTTCCCGTAAGGTAGTGTATATTTTTGGCCAGTAGATGGTGCAATTGATCTTCCCCGCGCTGCATGGCGAGATCCCGAGCGCTGACTCACATCGGCATAGACGGGTTCCCTCAACCAAGTATGCCCCACAGCGGGGCACCGCCCCAGCCGGAGAAACGTCTAATGCTCCACGAACGCCGTCTCCCTGTCCATGTGTTGTAGTTGTAATGCATGTTAGTGTAAGTGAGTGTAAGGAGGGTAATAGGACAAGGAAAGAAGGTGAGATCGGCGTGTTCCCGTTTGCCGCGTTTTGTTAGTAATACTGCTCTTGGCTTTCGCCCTTATTGATCGGAGAAACCACGGAAACTCTTAACAGACCAGTCCGCAGCTAGAATTCTCCTCCAGCAGCGATCTGAATTCGACTGTGTAGCTATGCGAAAATCCTGCCTAACCGCCGGGACCGACACCAGGCCTCCCGTTCAGAAAGGATGAGTGAATCAGTGATGCTCCGTGAACTTATCCTCTCCAAGTTCCTAAACGTCATTTACTTGGTATTTCCTTCTCCAGGTATCTCCCAAGCGTACACCCACCCAAAACCGGAACAAAGCTCTACGCTCTGATAATGTAGCAGTGTAATTTAATATTGTATACTCAAAAAAATAATCAAAAAAGGGTGGATTATGTCTAATTCTTACTGATTCCTTCACCCCCACTCATGGTAAATGGTAGTCAGTCAGATAAACATTCATCCTGGATAAACGCACCTTGCCCTGTTTTTCCCATTGCATTCTACATCTCCATCATCATTCCACGATCATCATATTATTTCTTCTCTCACACTTTATTATCCACTCTTCGCTTCCCTCTCTGCTTAAAAAGCGGGCTATCTATCACCATGACCGGACACGAAATCCCGGCGGGGAGCATATCAACTCGTCTCGCTCTCTCTGACCACTCTACACCTCCTCCGCAATCAAGCCACGCGCGATACAAATGTAACAACAACTAAAACACGGACAGTGTTGTGGAAATGTCCTTTACGAGTTTTATTACTATCTCGAATGACTTTTGACATACACTTATAGATCGTACTTCTGTTTCTCATTTAAGGGCAATTTCTCTGTGTCGCCTTTCGTTTTAGTTTCTGTCCTGATCTCTTCGCATTCCCTTCAACTTACTTAGCACTTTTTCTACCCTCCTCTTAACCCATTATTATGGCCGTTTTTTTCTTTCCTGGAGCGATCTCGCTGCTTATTGCAACCTGCTAGGGACTGGTCAGTAAGAATCGCGTTTAACAAATAAAGATACTTTTTCCCTTTAACATTAAGTGCTAATTAATAATAGTTATAGTGTGAATTTAATTAAATTCTTAGTAGAATAAATTTCATTTGTAAATTAAAATCATTCCTAAAAATGCATCCCAAATACTTAAGCTATACTAAATGACCTTTTTGCTACCTTATAGTATATATAGATCCTATCTATCTATATATATACTATAATACTATATATAGTATATGACTAATTAGTACGGAGTTGCTCTTACATTGCCGCTTTCTCCGCTCTCAGCATCCCATGCCATCTCATATGTAACCATAGATTCATCTTTGCTATCTGGGGATGAGCCGTGTCTCAGTTCAATTATGTGACGTTTTCGCATTCTTGCTGTGGCCTCTTTTGCAAGACTACACTCACTATAGCTCTTGAAATATCAAGATAGGAAGATAATCTCTGGCTATCTTCTTTAGAGATATACTGCACTATAGTCCAGCAGTATACGCTCTGAGAAGGCCACAGCAAGATGGACGAAACGTCAGCAAATTGACCGAGACGGCTCATCCGGATAGCCAAGAATGCATTGACTCCGCCGCGAAGCGCCTACGAACGCATATAACAAATCTTAAAATAAATAAATAATAATATAATAATAATAATAATATAATAATAATAATATTATATAATATAATTTTTTCACGTTTTTCCGGGGCCTTAGTACCAGCCCCGATCTTATCTGTGGAGCCTACTCGAAGCGTCGCCGGCAGTGCGGGAGCCAGGTGGCGCGCGGGGCGGAGGTGGCCGCGGGCCAGAGCCATGCCGCGCGCTGCGCCGGCTAAACGACGCGCTTTTGTTTTTTCCTGCTCCGCCCGCGGAAAGACCCGCACGCGACCAGGCAGCCGGAAAATAATGCTTCCTTTTGTCACATGCGTGTTTTGCAGCTGCTCGAAAATTTTATTTCTCTCTCTATCTCTCCATATCTCTTAATGTCTATCTGTATATCTCTGTATCTCTCCTCTTTCTCTCTTCATATCTATATATATATATATATATATAGTATATATATATATATATATATATATATATATATATATTTGTATGTATATATATATATATATATTCATATTCTCTACGTACTCTAATCTTCAATATATCTCTATCTCTCTTATATTTTCTCTCTCTCCATATATCTCTATTACTCTATAAATCTCTAACTCTCTGTCTCTCTCTGTATCTCTCTCTCCCTCCCTCTTGCATTCTCTCTTTGTCCCTCTTCTCTCTCTTCCTTTTTTCCACTCTCTTCTTCTCCTCACTCTCTCTCCCTCTCTCTCTCTCCCTCTCTCTCTCCCTCTCCTCTCTCCTCTCTCTCTCTCCCTCTTCTCTCTCTCCCTCTCCTCTCTCCCTCTCTCCTCTCCCTCTCTCTCTTCGTCCCTCTCTCTCTCCCTCGTCCTCCTCTCTCTCTCTTCCCCTCTCTCTCCCTCGTCTGTCTCTATCTCTCTCCTCCTCGTCTCTCTCCCTCTCTCTCTCCCTCTCTCTCCTCTCGATGCCAACGCCTCTCTCTCTCCCTCTCTCTTCTCTCATTGATCAATTGGAGTGTCCATCGCAGTACCTCAGGCTGGGAGGTCATAGCGTTCGAGTTCTCGACAGTGAAATC
>BOPP01000059.1:4301213-4330466 GCA_017312745.1 Gryllus bimaculatus
ACCTTATAGATATATACATAGAATCACTGTCATCTTAATTCTATAATATATACATATTAATTACCTATATATATATATATATATAAATATAATATAATATACGGAGTGCTTCTACATGCCGCTTTCTCCGCTCTCATCATCTCCATGCCTCTCTATTTAACCAAGATTCATCTTTGCTCTCTGGGGATGAGCCTGTCTCAGTCAATTATGGTGACGTTTTTCGGCATTCTTGCTGTGGCCTTTCTTTGCAGAGCTACACTGCACTATAGCTCTGAATATCAGATAGGAAGATAATCTCTGGCTATCTCTTTTAGAGATATACTGCACTATAGTCAGCAGTATAGCTCTGAGAAGGCCACAGCAAGATGGACGAAACGTCAGCCGAATTGACCGAGACGGCTCATCCCGGATAGCCAAGAATGCATTGACTCCAATCTCTCTCTTGGTGCGGTATATATAGGTAGGCAAAAAGTCATTTATTATAGCTTAAGTATGGGATGCATATTTTTTAGGAATAATTTTAATTTAAAAGGAAATTCTATCACATTTTTATTCTAGCCCTAAAATTTAAATTAGCACTTAATGTGTTAAGGAAAATATCTTTATTTTGTAAACACGATTCTACCTGACCATCCGCTTGCAGGTATGCAATAAGGCAGCGAGATCGCTGCCAGGAAAGAAAAAAGGCATAATAATGGTATAAAAGGTAGAAAAAGGCTAATATAAGTGAAAATGGCAAGAATAGGCATCAGAAACTAAAAAAAGGCAAAATGAAATTCCACTAAAAAAACTCCAGAAGTACGATTAAGTGATTGTCAAAAGTCATGGAATAGTAATAATAACAAAAAGGCATTTCACAACCTTCCGTGTTCTAGTGATTTGTTACCGCGTGGCTTGATTGCGGAAGAGGTGTAGATCGGCAGAGGTGATTGCTCCCCGGCCGGGTTGCTCGTGTCCTCTGGCTGATAGATAGCGCTTTTTAAGCAAGAGAGGGGAATGCGAGAGTGGATAATAAGTGTGAGAGGAGAAATTATGATGATCCGTGATGATGATGGAGATGTAGAATGCAATGCGGAAAACAGGGCAAGGTGGTATCCAGAGATGAATGTTCATCTGACTGACTACATTACCATGAGTGGGGGTGAAGGGAATCAGTAAGAATTAGACATAATCCACTTTTTTGATTTTTTTGAGTTTACAATATTACAATACACTGCTACATATATCGAGAGCGTAGAGCTTGTTCCGGTTTGGGTGGTGTAACGCTGGGGAGATACCTAGAGAAGGAAATACCAAGTAAATGAACGTGTAGGAACCTGGAGAGATAGTTCAGGACATCAACTGATGTCACTGCAGTCCTTCTGACCGGGAGGCCCTAGGTTCGAGTCCCGGCGTTGGCAGGATTTTCGACACTAGCTACACAGGTCGAATTCAGCCGCTGTCTGGAGGAGAATTCTAGCTGCCGGCTGGTCTGATTAGTAGATTTCCGTGGTTTCTCCGATCAATACCAGGCGAATGCCAGAGCAGTATACTAACAAACGGGCAACGGACCACGCCCGATCTCACCTTCTTCTTCCTTGTCCTATCTTCACCCCCTTACACGCACTTACACTAACATGCATTACACTACCACACATGCCGGGAGACCGGTTGGGAGCTTAGACGTTATCCCGGCTGGGGCGGTGCCCCGCTGGTGGGGATACTTGGTTGAGGGAAACCCCGTTAGCCGATTGTAGGTCAGCGCTGGATCTCGCCATGCAGCCGAAAGATCATTGCCACCTTACGGGCAAAAATATACACTACACTTACGGAACCCCGTAGTTGACGCGCCCGAAATCACTAATCAATTAATCGACTTGCAGAACTTCGCCATATTAGCCGGTCAAAGGGAGAGGAACACCGCCCCCTCCCGGAATAATTTTTTCACCATACTGAATGAACAACGACCATTGCAGTTGACGTTTCCGGAAACATCACTCAGTCAGTTGATTTACATTTCCACCAACATTAAATAACGTGCATCTGAAAACTTTTAATGTGAGATTATCCCTGATTTATACTTTCCTTCATATAACCATGACGGTGTTTTACTTTTTAGGGAACGACTATCGAAAGCTCGTATCTTTGCGTCTACCGCGTCAACGAAGGATATATCCCCAATGTAAAAGGATGTGAGGGAATAGACCGAGAGGGGATCGAGACTAGTGAGAATAGCGCCTGCGGCACGAAACATAACAGGTGGTATGTCATTATCCACATGTGCGTACGACTTGCAACTCGATTAAAAATTCTGTATTCTTCAATTTAAAAAAAAACTCTGTGAGAGTGGACGTCTTTAAAATCTTCTTATAAAAGTGTGAAGAAACGGACTTATAGGAGGACCAAAAGTTCAGGATGTTAATTTTCCTTCCCTGCTTTCGGACCGAAACTTCTAAACCTCCAACGAGTATATTAACTTTAATTTGGGAACTTTTTAATATGATAATTGATTATTCTTTAATTGACATCGGCCAACTGTCACTATCAACTGATTCCGTCGGTTATTTGTCTGGCTCTGAGAACTTACTAATCATAGTTTAGGGTCAGTGGTGAGGTCCTTAACTCAATTTTGTTTGACACATTGTCACTTTCATAGTCAATCTCATTCTTCCGCGCTGAGACCTAGACGAATCATTCGTTTACCGCTTTGTTTCCCGTTCAGATTTTTTTCTGCTTTCATCAATTACATTCAAGGAAACTTGCTAAATTCGAAGCTAAGTGTATTTGACTTGGTTCTTACACACAACTCAGCTGGCAGCGCTTCATTCTACACCATTTCACTGACCTCTGATTCATTTTATACTTAAGTTAATTTTTTTTTTATCCAGTTGAGACTCGACTTGTTTTTATCGACTCGAAAAAAGTTGTTGCTAGTTTTATGTAGATTTATTCTATTACGTGTAAATAACAAATATTGACCATAATCACCAAATACGTAGCTGTTGCAAATTTGTGAGTTTTGCAAATATCAAATAGTAAAGTTAGGAACAATTCTGTGAAGAAAATTAATATTTATTACAAAAGGAAGAATTGGTTCTAAATAATACACTGTATATCTTTAAACCATTGTGATAAAGAATGTTGAAATATCTTATAACATGTTATTTGGTATCTCATGTAATCAGTGTCAAACAATAGTTATAAATAAATGTTGTTGAAAATTATTGTTCTAGCTCTGATTTATGATATTGTGTGCTAAATTGTTCGTATTTAGAAGCACTTAACAATGCATGAAATGAAGTCGTGAACTCGAGCCGCGGAAGCTTACGTGTTCATTTAATAAAGCCGGCATTCGACCAATCTCACGGCTTATTACCTTGAGGTGTAAGTCGATCAAAAATATGAAAAAATGGTGAAGGGAATACGTCATGTTCGCCACATGTTTACCTTAGCACCGATAGATAGCAAAAGTCAGATTAACCTGACACCACATACCGAATGTAAACATACATTATACAAATTACGAGACCACAAAAGAAATATCCTAAGAGTGGAACTTAATTTTAAATAATATTTACATTTTATGACAATCCTCAATATTCATTACTTATTGTAGAAATAATAATGAAGAAAAGAATAATCAATTTCTACTCATCTTTAAATAGCAAGCCCAATTATTTTTTTGAATGAATGAAAAACAGATGATTTATCAAACATTGTTCTCTAAAGAGAAATGTTGCTGTATCTCTGAAATATTTGTATTTGCTGTAAAACTGTAGCATCATTGCGTCGAAGCGCTTTCAAATCAATAGAGTATTGATTTATTACATAACTCACGTCGCATAAAACCCAATTTCTTGTAATTATAGGTCTATCTAGCAAACTGATTGATCGGGGAGGCCCCTCAAATTCCCCTCAAACGCGGCTGCGTCACCTAAACGGACGCCCACAGGAAAAGAAATTGCTGTTAATTTGCCTGACGGCGGTGGGCGTGGGCGGCGTGACACACCCCCATCCCCACTCCCCCCCACTCCCACCTGCGCGGTGCCGCCCGCCCTCGACCCTTGCCTCCGCCGCCGCCCCCGCCCCGCCCACCGACCACCGCCACCGCACCGCCACCGTCACCACCACCGCCACCTCCACCGCCACCGCCACCCGCCACCGCCACCCCACCGCCACCGCCACCGCCCACCGCCACCGCCACCGCCCACCGCCACCGCCACCGTCATCGCCACCGCCACCGTCAACCGCCACCGCCACCGCCACCGCCACCGCCACCGCCACCGGCACCGCCACCGCCACCGCCACCGCGCACCGCCACGCACCGCCACCGCCACCGTCACCGCCACCGCCACCGTCACCGCCCATCGCCACCGCCACCGCCACCCGCCACCGCCCACCGTCCACCGCCACCGTCACCGCCACGCCACCGCCACCGCCACCGCCACGCCACCGCCACCGCCACCGCCACCGCCACCGCCGCCGCCGCCGCCGCCGCCGCCGCCACCGCCTTCGCCACCGTCACCGCCCCCCGCCCCCCGCCCCGGCACCGGCCCCCGCCCCCGCCCTCGCCCCGCCCCCGCCCCGCCCCCGCCCCCGCCCCCGCCCCCGCCACTGCCCGCCCACCGCCACCACGCCACCGGCGCGGCGGCGCGCTGGCGGTGGGTCACAGCGCTGTGTGTATTGACGAGAAAACATGCGCTGCAGGCGCCTGCGGCAGCCATTGCTCCGCGCGCGTGTGTGCCCTTTTAGCTCCCTTGACACAAAAAGGGCACGCAGCCGCGGAGCGGATTTCATTCGGATGCGTGAATTCTAATCGACGCGATTTTTCTTGCGGTTGTGCTATTTTGGAGAGTTTTGTTCCTTCTCTGACATTGATGTAGGAATTTTTGTTGAATGGAATTTGAAAATAAAATGTAGCTTCAAATTATATAGTGACTAATTCTGAATTATAAGACAATTTTTTTTTTGATCTCGACAGTCCAGGCCAGAACATGACTCTGGCCGCGGAAGCCGACAATATAATTTTTTTTGTTGGAGCCTGTCAAGCCACATTCACTTTCTAAATGTATTTATTTATTCTGAGAGATATACGAATAGAATTGCGCATTAAAATGTGTTGTAATATTTCTTACATGTTGCTTTCTACTAATGTTTAATGTATTTTTAATTTTCATTCTTCTCAAAGTTTAGCAAATATTAACATCTCGTGTATTACTAGTACTCTATTTTTGTTTCATCAAGTCTCATTGATCTAAGCAGACAGAACCAGATTGTTGTGTTAGAAAAATAGACAGCCACATAACTACTGGTGTTACGCTTAAACTATAGCCATATTTTTTGGTCTCTTTTACATCCTCTGCATTACTTGTTTTGCGCGGTCTCGTAATCTCTCTTGCTCGTCGTTGCGCGCCCGTCTACTCATGCGGACACACCTGCTGCTCGCCCGCAGAACTCGCTTTCTGCCCACGCCAATACCGCCGTCACCCTCCGCGCTGACCGCCACCAGATCACCATCCCCCTGAAGGCGCTCATTCTTTCACCATCTCGTCCACTACAATCACCGACCGAACACCTCTCCGTGCGGCAGTGCAAGCAGAGCCATCACCAAGTCCATCACCATCCGGTTCGCTCTCCTTGCAGCAGTGAGAGTAGAGCCATCACCAAGCATGATCACTATCTCACGCTCTTTCTTCCACCATCCTGTCCGCTCCCATCACATCTGAACACCCTCCGTGCAGCAGTTCAATGACTCCCATCACTACCCGTTCACTCTCCTCGCAACAGTAGTAGCAGTCCCATCAACAAGCCCACCCGATCACCTCTCCATGCAGCAGTACAAGCTGTGTTATCGCCAAGCCATCACCAAGCCCATCGTTTCACGGCCTCCGCTGGGCAGCTGTCCAAGCTGTACCACCACCAAGCCATTTCTAGCCAATCACCTCGTCTCCCAACAGTTCTACCCGGTCACCTCTCCTCACAACAGTAGTAGTAGTAGTCCCATCAACAAGCTATCACCAAGCCCATAATTACCCGATCACCTCTCCATGCAGCATTACAAGCTGTCCCATCACCAAGCCCATCACTTTTCAGTGCATCAGCGCAAAGTAGTTCCGTCACAAAGCCAAACCATCGCCAACGACACCGCCGCTGCTAGTTCTATGACCGCTGCAGTATTGCTGTCCGTGTCCTTGCATACCGTGTTACCCCATCGTCTCCCGGACGCCACCGCCGTACACTCACTGCCGCAGTGAACCACAGCCGCCCCCGTTACACCTCCCGCCGGCGCCGCAGCCTGAGGCCTGATTTAACGGCACCGATTTCCCAACGCCCGGGGGCCGCCACGCCCACCGCGCCACCTGCTCTCCTCGCCCACTCGCGCGCTCGGTCGCGCTAGCTTTGCAGATAACCGCGTATATCGCAAGCGCTCTTTGGCACAAAACCACCGATTTATGCAGCCCTAGCGTTCATCACCTTTTCCATCGACGTTATCTCTTCCTGTTTACAGGAACTGGAATTCGCGATTTGGAGCGTGTTCCGTTATAAACTGGGCCAATGGATATGTAAATGTACCGGATCAGGATGCGATCTATGATAATGACAAAATTTATTTGTTTAATTTGTGATAATAGTGTGTTATTTGCAACTTTAACACAGTAGGATTTTTCAGTTTTAAAACAGTGAATACAATTAATATTTTGCTACGGGATATTTGTTTTTCAAGTATTATTTGAATCATTTACAACCATTTACAATCCCTTACTTCCTCTCTCGGCACATGTTAGTCCATTAGCATTTGTGACCCTGTGGTAAAATGCTAGTAAACTAGAACTGATTCGCGTAAAATTTAGTGAGGTGCATCAAAAAATTCAGATTTCCTTCTACATATAGTTTTCTCTCAATTTAATTACTTATTTATACTTTAATTACGAATTTACTCCGAAAATGATATAACTTTAAACATTATTTTGGGCTTGCTTTATTCTTTTTTGATTCCCATTTCCCCAAAAAAACATTTTGTTTATGTGATTTCTCCGTTCTCAGTCTTTATTAAACATCGGAGGCACTTAAAACTTCAGTCTCCCCAAAAAGTCACTAAAAATAAAAGTATAGAATCTAAAGTTAATTTATTTTAACCTTGTTCGGAAAGTGGTAAATGAATAATATTACTAACATACATAACGACAAAAATAATTGTACTGATTTTTTTAGTTTCTACAATTCACATATGAAAGAGACTTAAAGTTTCATAGAATCGCTTTCCTGCAACAAAAAAAAATATATTCCCATATTGATGAAGTGTTAAATGTGCGACGACGAGAGAGCAAAGCGAACTTATGGGTATCAATGTAATACAATGTCACATTCAAACTCAAGCGACATTCAGTCTCTACCAAAAACGAGGTCAATGAAACAAAATGTATGTCCATTAGATTAAGATTGTCATTTTCGTAAACATCCGATGCCTAAACTTTGTATTCCCTTTGAGAATTCAGATTGAAATATATTCTCCATGCTGAATTAATTGTAAGTTCTTGTGTACATCGTTTTCTAAGTGCGTCTGAACAAACGTGAAAACCTTAACTATACTTCAATACACATTTGAGTTTTATGTTTACGAGACGGTTTTGATCATTTTGCTTAGAATCGTTATCTGTTAAGTACACATTTATAAGCGCTTTTAAAATTAAATTCTATTGTTTTACTTCAAAATACTACTTTAAAACAAATGATTTCAATCATTTTATGCCATATATCATTTGTGTCACAATCAAGGCGTATCACAAACATCTTTGTTGGAACAGGCTTTATTGGAAGGTACTCAGCTACTCTGAAAATCACAAATTTGGTCAATCGATGTATCGATATCAAGGACCCACAAAACGGCTTCTGTCTGCAGAATGTGTTTGAGAATGTTATTTTCTATATAGTATATACAAGTAGGAACAAGATTTATACATTTTTCGTTACTAAGGCCTAGCAATAAGAGTTTTTCTCTCGAAAAATTGTCTGTTTCCGGTGCACGATTACAATACTTTCCCT
This sequence comes from Gryllus bimaculatus, assembly GCA_017312745.1. Taxonomy (NCBI): domain Eukaryota; kingdom Metazoa; phylum Arthropoda; class Insecta; order Orthoptera; family Gryllidae; genus Gryllus; species Gryllus bimaculatus. The sequence continues at coordinate 4,309,236 of BOPP01000059.1, forward strand.
TCTTCCGAAGTAAGGCGAGAAAGTAATAAGAGCTGAACACTGAATTTCCCAATATTCGCCCCCCCCTGGCATACTTCTCGACCACTGTTTTCGCGCCAAACTTTGATGCCACCCCCAACGCGCATTCCTGACGAACGCCCCAGGCGACGGCTGGAGCGAGACAGAAAGGGGGCACGGGGGCCGCGCACAGTACGGCTAGAAGAGGGGAAATATGCTTCAGAATCAAAATATGCTTCAGAAGCTCCATTTCACATGAAAGGGGTAGTAACATGTCGCCTTCATCGTTCCCCGATCAGGAAAGGGATAGGAAATCATGCGACTCGTTTCAGTGCAAGTTTGAACTTGCACAAGTATCGCGAAGCTCACTTCTTCGTTCTCGCACTACGAAGAGAGGTGTGTTTTTCGATGTAAATAGTTTTGCTCTCTGAAGCAGTAGAATGTGTATTCTTCGATTCTTCAAGATGTGTACTTTAAATCTGTATTAAATCTGCTACTACTGTTCCTTAAATTATAATTCGGTAATGCCAAGTAGAACCTTCTCATGTCACAACAGAATGAAACTTTTAAACCCGGATTTTCATATTGAGCTTTTAGTTACCTTCTGGGAAATTTTGGACTATGATGTTAACTGAATCTTATTCGAGAACTCATCTAGTTTTCAAAACATTAATCAAAGTTTGGCTATGTTTGTCCCATTTTAAGGTACTTTGTTTATGGTGATGTACACCTAGTTTTGTTAGCATTTCTACCTACAATATTAATTTTTTTAATTCTTCGTTCATGATATGTTTCTTAGAGAAGGGATCTGTGTGATGATATTTCAGTGTGTTACTGAAGTGTAGAGAAAGTTTCTCCAGAAAAATATTCAGAGAGCAAACTAACAAGGAACTGCTTCGCTGGGTGTTAATTGCATCTGACCCACTGATTTCAGGAACGGAGTAGAGAATAATTGTATCAAAGGAATTTGGCCTAGAAGTTACACCAATGTTAATGCCTTCAAGTAGAAATTCACTTCTGGAAGAGAAGTCATGTGATGGAAGTTCTGATTCGGAGGTTATACAAGTTAAACAATTGAATTAGTCATTATTTAATTATAAAATGTGTTTTTATTTCTAAAAATTCCGAAAAACACTTGCAAACTTTTTTGCCCACTTTTCCTCTCTCTGACCCCAGTGTACGGGGTTGGCGCATGGATGGAGCCCGGGAGGCGGGGCAGAGGCAGGGACGGAGGCAGGGTGGTTGCGGGGATGGGGCGAGGGGGGAGACGGGGTGGGAGTGTGATGGGTTTCGAGGTGAAGGAGAGGCGGGAGAGGAGGGAGGGAGGTCACGAGTGGTGAGGCGGGGGTAGACGGGGTGGGGATAGGGTACCGGATATCGGGGCGGTTGCCAGGTATGTGTGAAGATGAGGCTTGACGGGTCGGGAGGTGGCGGGTCGGGGGAGAAGCGCGGGGAACGCATGGGACGCGGGGGAGAAGCGCGGGGATCCTTGGGTAACAGTGAGCCACCTTTAGACACCGAGACGAGGCGTGAGGGCCGCAGGGACATTGAAGGCTGAGGATGAGAGGCAAGATGACGGCATTGGATTTTTTGATTGATTATTTCGGGTTTCCGAGCCTGTCAACTGCTATGATAATTATTCCCGTACGTGTAGTACGTGTTTTACCCTGAGATGTGGTGGTGTCATTTCTTCGCTATATAGTGAGATCCATCACCGACATACACGTCAGTTTGCGGGGGTTTCCCCAACCAGGTATTTCTCACCAGATGGACACCGCCCCAGCCTCCACGAGACGTTCCCGACTAAATTCTTGGCTGTTCGGGTGACGTAGCGTCGTTGGCTGAAAGGCCGACGTTTCGCCTGTCACTTTGCTGTCTCCCTCGGGATAGTGACCAAACCTCCAGGGTAGTAACCAAACTCGTCACTACTCTGAGGAAGCCTGCGAAATGACTGGCGAAACGTCGGCCTCTCAGCCAACAACGCGGCGTCACCCGGACAGCCAAGAATTCATGAACTCGATCCGCAGTAGCTTACGTGTACAAGCTCCCGACTGGTCTCCCGACATGTGAGATAGTGTTGTGCTTCTAAGTGTGTGTGTAAATACGTTGTGAGGATGCGGTAAGGTAGTGGAAAGAAAGATCTCACGCTGTCCGTGGCTCGTTCATTAGAGTACTACGCCGGCGTTTACCTGCTGTTGGAGGAACCACAGGAAACTATCGTCATTTCCCCGCTAGATAGTGAGATCCAACGCCGACCTACACGCCACTTTTCGGGGTTTTCCCAACCAGGTATTTCTCACCAGCTGGTGAGCTGCTCCACCCACTCCGCCTGCTCCGCCCACTAAGCTGGTGCACTAAGAGCAGCAGGACGCTAGAATTTTCAACCAGACAGCGGCTGAATTCGGCGTAGCTATCTAGCTATGTACTCCCGGTCAGAGGCACTGCAATGACATCAGGTGATATTAAGGGCATTGGAGATTTGGAAGCACTAATGTCACTTGAGATGTAGGCTAGTAGGCTTGAGACTACGGACAACGTTGAATGAAGTCGTAGGCTTCCGCGACCAGAGTCATGTGGGTGATCTGGGCTGTCCGGGTGACGCCGCGTCGAAGGCTGAACGTCGGCAACTCAGCCTTCGACGCGGCGTCACCCGGACAGCCCAGATCACCTGCGGACAACGTTGCTACAGTGGTAGTTTGCTACATTATTAGTCACAACCACATACATTATTGACGTACTTCTAGTGACGGCTGGCGTTTCTGGCGTGACCCCAATCCTCAGAGAAGCACATCTTACTACTTTTCTGTCATGTGTCAACGCGTGTTCGCCGGTTTCCTGTGAACTCCGCCGAAGCGAACTGCACGAAATGGCAAGAAGCAATCCATTTCCTTCTCAGCCACTTTTGCTGTCTCGTCTACACTGCCGCTGTCTTTTGCCCCTTGAAAATGAATATCTGGTGTTCTGTGAACGGTATCCTGCTTGAGAATGATGTGTAGAATTACCAAGGTGAAAATAGACATAAATAATTACGCGGAGTGAAGATTTGAAATTATGAGGAAAGAACCTCTGACGTTAATTACCCCATAATTGGCTCAGAATACAATCCTTGCTACGATCAATTCCATTTTGACGCGTTGGTGCTATTAATATAACAATGATACATTGTATTATAAGTCGTCGCTTTTCTGGAGTTCTGTTGAAAGTAAAAACGCGAAAATTATGACTTTCATGTGAAATGGTCTCGAGAAATCACCCTTTATATGGAATAACCCTTATCTCTGAAACTATACCAATTACCGCTAGGTGGCAGATACAAAGTTATTTCAGGGCCAGAAAACGGCATTTCTTTTTTGGATTAATTTTGCAACTACAAAATCGCCATCGAATCTTGGAAGAAGTAAGTTGCAATTTTTCTCTAGAATTGTATTTTTATTTTATATTTGTGAATAATGTTTTAAGAATTTCGAGTTGAGTTTCTCAAATGACTATCACCCTTGCACCCAAATTACTAAAATAGTTTGTAGAATATTATTGCGATGTAAAAGGTTCTAGAACTTACCTTAATAATCTAAAAATTCAAAGTTTAAACTATTCCATTTTAGTAAATTAAAATTCAAACAGAAGTAAGTTTTGATATAATTTTCAAGGCGATATTACTGATCTTCGATCACAAACAAATGATATGAACTTGTGGAAAAATAAAATTACGATCTCTTACAGAAAGTTTGTTGCATTGCAACAGCATTACGAATAGCCACGAAGAGTGAACACGCGACCTTTGTAATCAAGGTGTTTGCATACATCGCGTTACAATACATTCAATCATAATAGAGATGTTTGAAAATCGCATATAAATTGTAATTATTATATTTGTTCACACTTCTTTAATTTCATAGCACAATCGTATGTTAACAATGTTCTCTGAATATCATCTAGTTGAATTTGAATCAGAAATTGTAATTGAATCGCGCTGAATTATCAGAGTTGCAACGTTCATTTTCATTGTTACATATAATATTAATTTTGATTTCCTTGTGCGTACGATGTGATTGGTGATTTCATTCTATGAATGCTCAATGAGTAATGAATCTACGCTCAATAAACGAAGAATGAATTGAAAGAGTGAGTAGAAGAGCATTCCAAAAATAACACAAAATAAGATTGCTATTTTGTAGTTTCAATAAATGACTAATACTCCTACTAATGTGTCTGTTAAATAGCCTCATGGTATTGCCAATGTGTTTAAGGAATATCACATTCTTTGAATATTGCCTTTGCTACAATGAGTTCGTATAGTTCTTGCCTCTACCACAATAAAAGATGTAAAAACAAGAAGTGAAAAAATCAACATTAGAAAGTGCGCGAAAATATTCGTGCTATCGCTTTGACCATTGACAAATAGGAAAAGGCCAACATTAAACGTATAAAGCTTTCATCTTTCGTCAAAAACTCAGTTTCCACCATCGTCCTATTGTTTGTAGCATCCTGAGGCCCTCATCTCTACTCCTTTCTCTCCTTTTCACCCTTCCCTCTTCCTTTGGTTCCCTCCTCGTCTTGTGTTACGCTGTCTTCAGCGCTTCAATTCATCTTCCGCAAATACTTGGAAACTCCGCTGGTACAAGTTCCCCCGAGGCAGCGTAAGGCACCGCACGTCTTCCCAAGTTGTGTGGAGAGTATCGGCAGTGTTGTGCGTTGGGAGACCGCTTGTTAAATTTGAGGAGTCGCCACGAAATGCAAACAACTTCCTTTACAATAATCAGCCTCTCAGCAATTATCAACAATTATCTGCACCGTATGCTTCTAACCACGTCTCTGCCACAACGGTACACTTCCGTCTCCATTTTCCTCTTTCCTCCTTTTAGTGGGTTCGCCTTTGAAAATTAAAACCTCCAGGCTAATTAATGGCTGGAGTAGTAATAAAACACACAAAATACTCACATTTCTGGAGCTTCGATATATTTTTTAACGTTTTGGAAAATCACTCTTTATAAATGTTGACTTTATTTCAATTATTTACCGAGCTTACTAGAATTGTTGATCCGTTACTAAAAACATTACATCATCAAAACTAAATGGTATTACAGTTTATTTTGGTAAAATGTCAGTGTATAATCTAATCCCGACCTTAATATTACTATCGATTCTGAATTTCACGCAACACAAATCAATATCTTAGAATGTACACGGGAGTTGTGATGATTGTGCTCAGCTCCACTGTCCATTCAGTTAGATGGAGAAACTAATGAAACGTAGCTAATATGTATTTATATAAATCATACCAACTGTTACATAGAGGATGTAAATATAAAATTACATAGGTAACAAAAATGTTGGATATTTTATGGATATGATTGTTCAATCACTTCCGTACTGTGAAATAATAAATGTATATTTCTAATAGAAAATTAGCCTAAAAACTATATATTCCAGGAAGAGCCAAAGAATTGACTACCCTGCATCTCTCCCTTCCGTCATCTCCATATTTCCTTTCACCTGTGTCGCTTCACACACCGATTTGGCCGTCGCTTCTCCGTGTTTTCTTTCCTCTCTTTTCCACTCACCCTCCGTCCTCCACCTTCGTCCTTCCCTCCCTTTCTCTCAACTGTGCTCATTTTGCGCGTACTATGTTACACTTCCTGCCACGCGTCAACGCTTCCTCGGTAACTACTTTCGAACTCCGCCGTCGCCACCTCCGCGCCACTGTCGCTAGTTCTCGAAGTTGCGTGAAGAAGCTTTGGGCACCCGAGGGTGACAAACGCGAGAACAATGCATACACACACACACATGACTAGAGACCGAAAAAATATGAGTATTAAACGTTGAAATGTATACATAATTATGTAATGAAAAAGGCAAGAATATGTAATAAATATGTAAAATCGGATATAATATGTAATATTAATATATTATAATTAAAAAAAGGTACATAATACGAAATTACATTTATAAAACTGTCCTAAATAAATTTAAAAATTAATAAATACATTTTAAAAATATATGGAGAGCACTAGTTGATGCACACTTTGCACAATATAAATTTCCTGACAGTAGTAAAAGCTTCGTCTATTGCAATCCTGGCCGATAGTATAGCAGCCAGACTAGAACAAGTTAAAGCCATCCTAGAAACAGTAACAACCAGTAAACAATCACTGCATTCGTATCGAATCGTTACACATTGGCGATCGCGGAAATAAAGTTATAGATTACAAAATGCGGTGTCAGTGATACTTTTCACCCCTGGATTTCACCAATAATGTGGAAAAAATTCTGATTTTGTTGAAAATACTTATTTTTATAAAAAATATGAAATAAAATTGATTGAATAAAAAATATTTTTTGAAAATAGCGAAATATGTAAAATATGTAATATAACTAAATATCTAAAAATATGTAACGAAAAAATGGATACTGTGTTAGGACGACGATTCACTAAGATTACAATTTTGAGAACGGTACGTAGAAAGACGAAAACAAATACGGTCTATACACATGACAATACCAACTTTACTTAAATGGTGATTCGAGTTGAGATATATTCAGAAGATTTTCAGGTATGTTTTCTGGTATACTCAACTCGTCGATTTTTATCATCAATTCAAAAGAAAGAAATAATATGGTGGCTGTAAAAATTACTAACTTTGAAGTAATTGATATCGTGTTTTTGAAGCCGTTTGTTTCAGCATTTAGTTCTGAAGACTACATTGCATTTGATAGATAATTGGAAGGAATGTTACAGTACCTAAAATACTCGTATGAATTAGTCGTTTTCAAGATAGATATTTCGGAGTAAAATATTAAACAACGCATAGGCAGTAACAGCTTTTTACTTAAAATGTAATTCAGCCACTATTGTACATTTGGGGAGAATTATGAAATAGAAATTTAAAAAAAGGTTAGTTCCCATCTCATGTAATCTCATATCATCTTAGAGAACTTTCCACGTCGATTAATTAAAGCCGATGAGATCTTTTGAAATGTGATCTGCAAAGTGAAGATGATACCTTCCAATAAAGAGACAATCATGAAACAGTGTCAATATTTGCAAGATTACTATTAACATGATCTTTAATTAAGAGACAATTCACTGATTTAGATAACAAAAACAATATAATAAAAATGATATGGAGATATTACGAATACCAAAGATTTATATATTATAAAAATATCATTTTCATCTTCTACTACGTTTTAGCCTCTTTTGCTATTTTTTTCTAATTAATTTTGTGAACGTTCCGGTGTATTTCCCCGCACCCGTATCCCACCTTCTTTTTAATTCTCCATTTCTTAAATGCCGTTTTCAAGAAGAAAAAATAAGTGCAATTGTACCATTTTTAAATACATTTTCCACAGTGCAGAGGATGCTATCAATCAAGGCATACTCCCAAGTTATTATTTTTAATAATTCAGTTTTGAAAGGTTTCAATAGACAATGAGTTAACAGACGACATTTAATATTGTTATTAATTAATTGTTTAAAAATTAAAAATTATTTAACCAAAAATGATAAAATGCAAGTTTCATTGAAATGGTAATCCAGGTGAACGCTTGTAGTATTACCGCGTAAATGTGTTGGTTAGTTTCATAAAAAAAAACATCAAACTTCTGCGTAGGAGTGTCTGACATTTGATGTTGGTTGGTTGATTACTGATTCCGGGCGCGTCAACGGTTAAGGGCATTGGTCCCGTAAGTGTAGTGGAGATCGAGTGGCTATGATCATCCTCCGCAGGATGGTGAGTCAGGCACCCATCCACCTGTCGGCTAGCGTGGTTTTCCCTTACCAGGTATCTCTCACCAGCGGGGCACCGCCCTAGCCGAGACAAGCTCCCGACCTGTCTCTCGGAACGTGTGGTGAATGTGTGTGTGAGAGTGAGGGTAGGGCAAGGTAGGAAGGAATGATCGCGCGTCATCCGTGACCCATTTGTTAGGGTACTGTTGGGACATTCGCCTGGAGTTGATCGGAGAAACCACGGAAAACTACCAATCAGAGCAGCCAGCCACTAGAATTCTCCTGCAGACAGCGACTTATCTCAACCTAGCTATGTAGATAGGCACTGCAGTTAATGCCCTGAGCCACATCTCTCGTCCTGTCTATAACATTTAACATTTGGTTGCACGCCCTCCCGCCCGGAGCGCTGTGCGTGGGCGGGGCGCATGGAGGCGTGACGTGACTGCGTTGGCCGGGAGCTTGACTACAAATGCCTTAGATTTTTGAACTATGACTCAGCAATTGAAAATATCTGAAAAAAACAAAACTCGCAAGTGGTCTGAGAGGAAGTCTAAATATTTTTTTCTATCTGACCCGGTGTACTAACAGTATAACTTCTTGTAAATCCAGGTCCAACCTATTCCCTTTTGTTTCCCCACATGTCCCCCACTTATCCTTCATCTGTGACCGAGTTTGTTTTCTCAAAAACCGCCAAAAACTAGCGTCTTTCCTCAGCGTATAATTTACTTATATAAAGGATTAGAAAACTTCAAAAGTATAATTTGTCACTACATTTCAAAGTCAGTATATTACTCGGTGCTAGAACAATGTAAACAATTGTATAAGAAACACTAAAATGAATGCACGGAACTATTGCAGTCATTTTCAAACCATATTTAAAATCAAGGTGATTTAAAGGCGGGAAAATATATTTTTATTTTTTTAGCTACAGCGCAGCAGTCGAAAAAATGTGAACAAAATTCTAAACAATTTGTGTTTTGAAAGGAATTTTTGAGATTTTTTCGAGACTGTTTCGGGGTTTTAAGACAGTAAACATTATTTTTTGTTATTTTTGCAATTTTTTGTGATTGAATTTGTCACTGAGAATATACCACAGATTTTTTTCTGAGAGTATACATTATTTTCTTATTTTTCATTTTTTCAATCTGATAGTGTTAAGTTGATGAAAAAATTAAAATGAAGAAAACACGTTTTGACAGTAGATGGGTGTGAGTGGTGGGTGTAGGTTCTATGAAACCTTCCAAAAATATTAGTTTTATGTTAGAGTTAAGGTGTAACTACTCGTATGTCATTTAGTTTAGGATAACTTTTTACCAGCTTATCCGGGGATACTCTTTGTATATTAGTATAATGAAAAAGAGCATGTAACTTCTTCCACGGGGCCTCTAACATTTGACATTTGTTTGCACGCCCTTCCGCGCGGAGCGCTGTGTGTGAGCGGGCGGGGGCGGGGGCGGTTGAGGCGCGGTGCCGCTGCGTTGGCCGAGTGCCACGTGACTGCCTTCGATCGTCCCTTCCCTGAAGCGGATACAGCACCGCGGGCGTTTGTCCTATCCCATTGTGTCGCCCGCTTCCCTTCTTTAATGCGCGCTTTCTTCTGCGAAGGAATTCCAATTTGCTCCAACCGGAAGGAAAACGAAGAATGGGCGCGTTGTTTCATAATCTTGTCACGTGTAGTGGTATCTTGTTCCCTTTGCGTAATTTCAATACACGGCTAATTTGAAGGGGTTCTCGAACAACACACTTTTGCGAAGCCAAACGGAAAGATCATTCATATTCGTTCCTATTTGAGGAATATTTTATTTGAAGGAATTCTGAGAATTATAGCTTCATATTCTGTGAATCCGGTTATTTTCGGGTCGAGAGACATTTTTACGAAAATATATTGTTATGGAAAAATTACAAAATCGGTTTACATTTCTGCATGTAATTTGTAAAACAGGTATCGTAAAATTGTTTGGATATTTTCTTGAGTTTTGATGTGCGTTGTGTGAATGAGATGTTACCAAGCTTTGAATTTATTTCAATACTCCCAAGTTTCCAGGAAAGAGAATAAAATAATATATCCAGAGTCTTGTCTATTGTTACCTTCCTTCATTTATTTCACCAGAAAGCAAATCTCTTACATCAAAAAGGACCCCGCGCATTGTTTAGAATACATTGTGATTAAAGTGAAGGAAAATATATTGCTGAAGGTATCAGATTGATGCAATTTCTTGAAAATAATATCACAAGCGTTATTTTTTCTAGAATTTGAGCGTTATGAGAAGAGAGAGAGAGAGGGAATAAAACATGAAAATAAGAAGATATCTCTGGCGTCTGTACACTGTAAACACTGATACGTTGAGCGAGAACATCCACTTTGTTTCCAACAGAATAATGTCATTCGAATAACTCATCAGAGAGGAAAGGAACATTCTTCAAATGCGAACGTGCATAAATGAGATGAGGCAAGTGTCGAGAAAACTGGTGGCTAAAAGCACGCGAAAGAATAGAGAGGCAAGAATCCTATTAGTGTTGTGTACGAAGCTAGAACAGTGTCGTGCTTTGTGTTTCGTATGCACGGTCGGGCGGAGCAAATTATTCCAACGTAATGGAAACATAAGTGTAAAGAATGTTCTAGGAACACTTAGTTATTATAATGAGATTTTCATTAAGTTTTTTTCTTGCAAATAAGAATTAGAATGTAGAAGAGGTAATGGGGCTCGGCGAGTCCCGCACAGCGCTGCAGGAGGGGAAGTAGGGCGGGGGAGGGGGATCCTGTGCCGCGCTCTCGCAGCAGACTGTCCGCCCCGCAGCCCCGTTTGTCTGCGTTAGCAGCGACCGCTCATAGAGAAGGGGAGAGAAAACTCATGTGGGTGAAGGTCAGATGCTCCAACTAGAGTTTATGTCTTCGTAACGCTTTACATTAAAAAAGAAAGGAAATGGCAAATGAGCAACTATTTAAAATTAACTTGAAGGTTATAGATAAAAGATCGATGGATAAATTGAAAAAAAGCTATTTTCGAAATTAGAAATATCGCAATCGTGGCTGATGGCATTCACTGATCCTCTCGTTTACACTGGACAATATGATGCTCTTTAATTTTCAATCATTATATCTTTTGAGTAGTTAATTGTTATATAAATTATTTCGTATATTTTATTTGCTACTATACACTGTTTTCTAATTATAATTCTTAAAATTCAGAGCAAGAATGAATGATTTTCATAAAATTGATGCGGAGTTTTGGAATCGTTAGAAGACATTGAGATCAAGTCACATTATTTGAATCAGACTCTGAGGTGATTGCTGAATGAAGATGTGCTCATTATAACTTCTCCTAACATTTGTTGTTAGGGTTCGGATCACTTGTTCTTACTCCACTGAATCTGTACCTTCCTGATTTTTTACAACATACTTTGGAAACTTTTGAACACGTTGGCTTTGTTGTATTTTGCTTTAAAGGCATTAATTTAGATGCGAAAAGTTAGATTGGGTTGTCACAGCATCGTTACGAAAACAGAGGAATAAAGGAAAAAAAAACTGAACAAAACCACATTTCATCACAGTCATATGTTTCAAAACTAACTTCTATAAAATTGATTCCAATACTCCAAGAATCTTTGTATCGGAGATCTGAAGACTATTTTCGAATATCGTGGTAAGGGATATTTTACAAGTGCAAGCTAAGAGGGTTGGTTCATTTTTTAAGCATTTAGAACAGTTATAAACCATCTTTAACTAATAGTTTCCAAATGTGTTTTCTGGATGACGTTATTGACTATTAAACTTAACAACATTGTATGCGAATTTGTGAATGATGAAATTCACACAAACTCCTCAGCTGTAGCCTTGACCTTGAAAAAGAAACGACGAAAAAACCATTGTTTTTAAAGATAAAATTATCAAGTAAATTTTACTTAGTGAGGTTTAGTCACAAAAATCTCAGAGTTATACATTAAATTATATTTTATTTATAGCAGCCGTAAAGCATTTATCTTGATTAACGGGTTTAAATTATGCTGACTGTTCGTATTTGGTCTGACGCCCATCTTTGACCTGCCTTTGTCCACCCCTGGTCGAACTGCGGTCGGGATAGAGGCACTATGCGATTCCCCTTTTTATTAAAAAAAAAAAACTCCTCTTCATCATGTTTGCCTTTCAGGAATTTTCAGAATTACCATTAAATGACCTTAGAGTTGGTCCCTCTCACTTAATTGCCCCGAAAGCTAGGAGCAAGACAACAAAAGCAAAGGCGTAATTTTGGACTCAAAAACCAAAATGTTTATTTGTATTACAACGATGAAAGGAATATATTTTTCATTGATATTAAATATTTTATTTGAATATATTGATTCATTTTATGGGGAGTGAAAATCGATCTTTTGGAAATCTGGATTTAATTCTAAGAGGAAAATTGTATGAACGGCCTAATTTAAATGATTTTTGTCACGAAAATCATTTAGAGAACAAACAACAGTTTTTAAATACATCTTCAATTCTTTCTAAATAGAATTCACAATGAATGTAGTTGAGGATTCGGAATTCGTTTCCTTGGCGAATAAGAAATCCGCACCTGAGGATTTCACCCCCCCCCCCCTCTGAGCGGTGGCAGCGGCTTCGGAAGCCCCTAGGCGGACGGTACAACTTCGTTTGCAATTGAGGGACCAGAGCCAAAGGGGTATATTTTTATGGCAAATTTTGTGTTAGAAGTAGGAGTGTAAAATAAAAACTGAATGTTTCGTGAACAAATGGTATTCCAATGTGCAATAGTTTAAACAGTTGCCACGATCTATCAGTGGAAAGAAAATACCTTCCATTGCGTTTTCTATAATCACACGACTTTGAACTAGAGTTTCTCAATACCATATTTAGCACACTTATACCCTTGTGCCCTCTATTAAACAATCGACATTTTAACTACTTTCTTACACTTCTTTTTTGCCACGCCTTTTTATTCTTGATATTAGCTAAGAGTACTACATAATGAAAATATTATGAACTAAAATAGAACATTATTAGCAGGGCAGTTAGTTGTTCTGAACACGAATTTTCTAATTAGCTATTCCAATGGGTGGCCAAGCTAAAAGCAAGTTGCACAAAAATTTGTCAAATTTCAACTAACAAATTACGCCGAAATGGTACGCGTAACGAAAAAAGTTTTAAGAAACTTAATTGGAGAACATTTTATCAAGAATAGTTTGGTATAGGAAACATTTTTACCTAAATTCGATAGTTTTTTTAGATAGAGACAAAAAACTAAGAAAATGTTATTTCTTCACGTTTTTTTTGTTATAACTCAATTTCTAACGGTATTTTTTGACAAACTTCAGACTCGTATTCATCACCCCAAAAAACGTTAAGAAGCAAAAAAATAAAAATTACGCTGCAATTTGTTTTAGTTACGCTGCAATTTGTTTTAGTTACGCTGCAAACTCTTGACAAGGCGATCTGGTCGCAAACCTCCCTGCCGCTTTTATGGCTACTTCACCCTATTTTATCCGACTTAACTGCCTCTTTCTGTCTAATACCTTTGGCCCTCCCGACGTGCCCTACCGCCCTCTCCTCCGTTTCTTACGGCAAAAGACATCAGACTGAAGTAGCGTTAATTACATTAATTCACAGTTTAATTTCAATTCATTAATTAGCCAGCTCTTCTTCTTTTCTAGAACCGTTTAAAGTAATGGAGAGGTCGGCAGTACGGAATGATAGTAACTTGTGGGCTCATTACGATATCTCACAATGGTTTGGATATTAGTCGCTGGAATGTGCCAGTTAACTTCTTTATAAGAAATGTTCGTGACAAGTTTTCATTAAAATGGCAGTCAAAGTACAACTAAAATGATCAACTAAAGAAGAAAGAATTAAACAAATCATTGTGCGATCTAAGAATACATCATAATCATAACTTCTCCTGGCTGACCGTGCGATGCTGCAGCAGAAACGGGTATTCTGTTTCGACTAACATTTCGTGAACTGCTGAAGAGTAATAATGCCAAAAGGTAAAGTTGATAGAATTGACACAAGTTTCATATTTTATTCACTCATTCATTAATATCTACATTTCTACATACATTCATAATGTTTTGTAATAATAACTCCAGTTGAAAATAATTATATGAAACAAAGACACACACAATTTAAGATACTCTTTTGAATAAATGGATTGTTAGTTTTTCGTTAACTTCAATAATAATTCATTCTGCTCATGGTATTATGTTACTTTGATGGAAAACACTATACTTTTCATTTTTCTGTCTATTATATTTCGTAAAGAGATAAATTTCTATTAAAATCTTAAGAATATCTGTTAACTTATGTTTCGTATTGTAACTTTGCTGTTGGATGCGCATTGTAGTCAGCACGATGTGTCTCCCATCACTCTTCGAACAATGCACTTGCTCGTGGAATGGATGAATTTGAAAATAAATTTACTCTACGTGCAGTTGCATACCAGTTTTTTTTCAAATGCTCGTGTCATATGCAAAGAGAATGTTAATGGTGCGTGACAGGAAACTAGGTTAATGGCAAATGTGAAATGTAAAATTTTCGTACCTACCAATATGATGGTTGTTAAGAAATATATCTGGATCATTTTACCTGATGTAAGTCATAGAGAACTTTGTACACATTTCAGTTTCTCGAAACAAAAGGAAGAACCTCAATGATTCGTTCATCCCAAAGTGAGGAAAAGGACATTCATAAACCAGTCCTATGTGCTCGGGAATTCGACCACTAAAATTACATTGGTGTATAACGTTTAAAAAGAGTCTTACAAAAATATAGCGATGAATTATTGGGAAGTTTGTAAGATGATTTAGAGATGATTTCCCATCCCGCATGGTTGGGAACGTGGTCAGTGCTATGCAATTTGTTCATTCGCAAAAACAATATTGTCTCTCTTAACTATACGGTGAAAGAAACGCTGAAAGTGAAGAAAAGCCAGTTTATTACGAAAGTATTTCGGTAATAACAAAGTTGGGTGGTATTAGTGAACTTCATATATGAAATAGCACGTTCGAGCAATATCTTACATAAATGTTCTCTAAGATTAGACTGGAAATTTCTTCGAGTCAATTAAATTTCTTATGCTTGAACGCGTCGAGCTGCCCCAAGTTGGTAATTTGCAAAGGTTCTTGAAGTAAATGATGCATTAAATAGGAGAAGAGCATTGGAATTTAACTACCTTTGACATTTTCTGTAATTAATGAATATGATGACCTCGTTTTTAATCCAGAGCGTTTATCTCTTTAGTCATGATTTTTTGTAATATATCTCCACATTTTAGAACAAGACATTGTATTTTCAGTGATGAGTTGTATTTCTAGCACATATTTGACATTAAATGAAGAATAATATTGAATTGAAAACAAACAAGAAATTGTAATATCTAATCTTTTTGGAAAAGAGTTTATTTGTGTAAATTTAATTATTTATAGCTGCATTTAATACGAGTATTAAACATTATTTATTAATAAATAATAAAATAAATTTAAAAATTATTTTTTAAGACGAGTATTAAATATTATTTCGTGACATGAAATGTCTTGTAACACTAAACACATTTGAAAATTTAATGTACATGACAATAACACTGCACATTTTGGGGACACATACGCACACACACACACATACAAACACAGATGCACATTATTCGAACTTTAAAAAGATGTCCTTCAAAAGAAGTCAGTAGATAATGTTTTAACCCTTCAGACTGGATTGAGTACGCATGTCCATGACTATATTTTACTCACACGTATACATATCTACTACTTACGTGCATTACCTCTCTAACGCGATTCATTTGAATCTTTCAACTATAAATTACACGCCGTGAGGGGACACACCGCTGGAATGAGCTCCGCCTACCAAGTCCTACGACCCCGAGGCCCGGCCGGCGCTCGCGCCCTCGCAACGCTGTCCCTCGGTGCAGCGCGGCGCGGCGCCCGGCGCCCGCGAGCGTCGCCAGATAACTCACGGCCACCGCGCCTTCATTTCGGAGCTGGACCGGCGTTACATCACTGCCAAGTTCACGCGGCCCCGCCCGCAGCCCCCTCCAGGCGCCGGCGGCGGCGGGCCGGAGGCGCGGGCGGGGGCGGCGGCGGGCGGGAGGGCGGGCGGCCTTCGCCTCGCGAAAAGGGTAGCAACCGCCAGATAAGAATTGGACAAAAAGTGAAAGCGTTATTGGCACGTTGCACTAGATCGGACAATAACCTAAATTCTGAAGTAACCCGCCCCGCCCCGCCCGGTAGGGAGTCTCCACGCCCGGCTCTGTCCCCGTGCCGACAGGGGGCGGCTGCTTAACCCAAATCGGCGGCGCGTGGCAGGGGGGCGGCAGCGGATATAAAACCCTGCGTGAGCTACCGAACTGTACACTACTTCTCTTACACTTCAGTGAGACACACACATCCACTCCACCAAAAATGGCCTTCAAGGTAATTATCGCACTTCGCAGCAGCTCGTTCTCTTCGAGTCACTTCTTTTGAATTTTGATTTTTTGTGTCTTCGAGTTTTGAGTGCCGTGTGGAAATGCGAGCGGAATGAACCGATAGTCGATCTAGTGTGGAGTACAGAACGGTTCAGGCGCGTTAAATACGACATAGAAAATGGAATTTTTTCATAAATGATTAAGTGCGGGAAGTGGATTCGAGCATGACGAATGGATTTAATCGATTCGGGTATCGTTCACTTATGAGCCGAAACACCGCTCATTTTTCACGCTCTGAACGTGAGTTTCAGATTGGAAGTTTCCTCGCAAAGGTCTCGGTTTGGAAGGGGGTTCATCGTATCAGCGTGTGCCATTGTTTTGCAAGCAGCTTCCGATTTCTGAAGGGGCTCAAGAGAGTAATTGTTTCGTAATCGACGTAAATCTTTCAGAGCTTGCGATACTGTGGGTCGTTGTTGCCAATTCATTACGTGGCAATTTACCGCGAGGTGTTGATCGCGACGCGTTGAACAAAAGGGAGAAACCGGTTGGGGAGTGATTATGGAATGAGGGTAATATTGAGTCAGAAAAATCTGCAAGGTGAGTATGCAATTCACAAATACTGATTGGATTTACATATCAATGAGGAACATATGAATACGTTCAGTAGTATAAAGGTCAGGATCGGAAAGTGTGCAGATGTTCTCGTAACTAAGTGAAGATATTACATACTGTTATGACTGTCACTGTAATGTCACAATTTCTTAATTATATAAGGGGGGTTTCAAAATTAGAAAAAAATAACTTGGCAATTCTAATTCCATACTATGAACTAACTTCCATTTCCCTAATAAACATAACTTTTGCAATTAGTAATTAAACCTTATGGTGCGTTCGTTTTATATCAAGAATTGACGTTTAGAATAGTGAATTGAAATCTAGACAGGGCAGGTAGGAAGAAAAAATGCTTCTGATGAAAATAATCGAGTAGTAATAATAGTATGGTTTTATCTTGAAACTGTTTCTCAACGAGAAAAATCATCGCCGGATTCACAATGGCTTGGAACATTGGAATTGGTTGGTAGGGCACGGGGTGGGCAGGGAGGGGCAGGTTTAGCCAATGACATAAACCCCTCGCGTTGGGAGATTGTAATGAAGTTGGGTTATGGTGGAGGGCAGGATTAGCTCAATTCATTAATGGAAATGATAATGATCAATGCGCGTTGAATTAGTGAAGTGGTTGTTCGTGGAACGGATAAAATAAAACGAGGCATAAAAATAGGGTTCTGTGAAAACAAGGAAGTCAATTACACCTATTGTTGTGGAAATTGTAATTATCTAGGGACACAACCCAAGTTCGCAGAATTTTCCTGTGAGTACATTTGCCACGGTTACTTTTCATGTTTCCTAAAGGGGGGAAATTCTAATTCTTTTGGGAACTAAGAACTCCGTAGTGTTGCAAAAACCAAGAGTAAGGGAAAGATATTTATCACTGAAAATGATCGACGGGGAAACAGGTCCAGTTATGCCACTCAAGAGACAGGTTTGCCGGTCTCTCAAGAACTCTTCTAAACGAACTTTTCATCGGAGGTTAATTTCCCCATAAACCGCCAAAAACCACAGGGTATGGTTCTGAATCAGTCATAGTGCGTAGAGATTTGTTTTGTAGTAGTGCCGTTGAAGGCAAAGAGAAGCCATAACGTAGTCATTTTCTCTTCATAATTAATTCATAATTGTTATGGAAAGTAATTACATTTTTCTTCATGGATAAAATTAATTTCGCATATATTCGTGAAATTACGTTATATTTCATAATTTTCGTAATGCATTCTCTTGCATAATAATTAGATATATTTATATATTATTCTGTAATTAATTACTCGTTTAATACACAAATTCAATACTTCTTTACACCACGTTCGTTTAAAATTCGATTTCTTTTTAAAATTCGCATGAAGAAAATTGTATTAATTACACCCACGACAGGTGAAAGAGGCCGCTAGACAATTACGTGTCTCTGCAAAGGGGGCGGGGGTCGCCGAAAGCGTTGCGAAGCGCTGAGCGTGATCAACGCTCTGCGTATTCGGGCGATCTCCAATGCAGCTACAGAACCCGCCAGGCCACGCCACGCACGCCACGTCACGCTCGCACCCACGGCGCGGGCCGGGCGGGGAGCCAGGCGGGGTGGTTGCGCGGTCGGGCAGAGCGGGGCGGGGCGCGGCGCGGGGCGTTGCCGCGCAGGGTGGGACGGAGCGGGACGGATGGCGGAGCGGGTGTAGGGAGCGCGGAGGCGTGAGTGTCCGGGCGGGGCGGTTGATACGAAGCCGGGGACGGGAGGGGGTGGGCGACGGGGCCGACTGATGGGGGAGGGGTGGGTTGCGGGGCGTGCGCGGGGAGGTGGGCCGGTCAAGGGCGGGGCGGAGCGAGGAGGAGCGGGGCTGGGTGAAGTGAGTCGTGGGCGGGTGAGCGGGGCTGAAGGGAGAGCGGGGCGGGGCGGGAGGGCGGCGCGGGGCGGCTCGAGCGGGGTGGGGCGGGGCTGTGTCGGCGCGGGGGTTTTGGAGGCGGAGCGGCAGCGGGCTGGGTGGAGTGAGTCGCGGGATGGGTGGGGTGGGCTGTGGGGTGTCTGGTGGAAGGGAGGGTTGGGGGCGGACCGAGCGGGGTGGGGCGGGACAGTGTCGCGGGGTGTTGGTGGCCGGGGCGGGCGTGCGGGGCTGGGGCGTTGCCCAGTCGCCCGATGGCGTAGGTCTGGCACTCTTAGTTAATTGTGCTCCGGCGCCTGGCGTCGCCGGGCGATGCAGACGCCACCGTTCCCGTGTCGGCTCCGCTCGCGATGGGCCTATTACCGTGTGAAGGGGCAAGTTAGCAGGCGGGAACGCTGCACCGGCGGTGCCCGATGAATACGTTGCATTAAGGGCTGCGGCACTGGCGATGTCAGCAGATAGGACATGATAAAGGAATTCAAAAAAAAGTAAGAAAGAGTATAGGAACAATAAACGGAAAATATTGTTTTCTATTTTATTCATGAGTGAAAAATGCCAGATTATTCTCGAATTCTTGCTGGTATGAAAGAGAAATTAACGGACATCAGATGATACCAGGAAAATTTATTTACTTATTTCCCTTTTTTTTTATTTTTCTGATTTTGTTTAGTAGTATTTTGTGGATTCTTAGATGGTGTCGTACTACACCGTAGTCCGCACTCGCAAGCTCATTGTTTCAATTTCGCCCTGGATGGGTTTCAAACGGTGTTGCGCTAATGTGTGGAGGCTTGTATGCTTTCATTGTCGCGAACGTCAGTCCAAAACGCGGTAGCGATTTCGTAACGTCCATCAAGACAGGCTCGTAGACGGGTTGACGTGATTGTTTGTAGGAGAGGTCTGAATGACAGTCGCTGACGTCGAGGCCTCGGTCCCGTGACGGGGATTATCCGCTGAACAACTATACCGTAGCTGAGTGGACGTGAATGTTCCCTTTTTAACCTGCCAGATGGAATCGGTGCACACGCTATCCCAACATTGGGTCTTGCAAAGTGTTACCAAACAATAGCCGGAACGCCGTGAATCGATAATCCAGTTATTTGTTACTGCTCACGTCTTGCTTAACTTTATTTACTCACAAATAATGTTCTCTGTTATTCAGTTATTTTTTAACGGTTAATTAGACTCCATAAAAACTTAATATTCAAAATTTTATGGCATTCATCCTATTTCTCCCATCGTTTTAATCGGTATATCATGATTTTTATTATTATTAACTCTCTAAAGATAATTAAGTTGATATTTTGTGACATTTGTAATGTTTTCTGTATTCAGACAATAGAATTATGTAAGACATAATTAGTACTATTAGTCTCTTATGTTTATTCTTTTTGTAAAAAAAACCAGTCAAAACCATAATTGAAATGCGTTGTTACATGGATGTAACTGATTTACACAAACATTTAAAGTACCATTTACATACTACATGAAAATACGAAAAGTGTGAAGCCTAATACTAAGGACGTGTTAGGTACCACACTCCCACCGTGTCGAGCCCGTTCGAATTTTCCCCCACGACATGAATAAGTAATCAGAGGCAACCTGAAATTCGGATTTGCTAATGTATTCTAGAAGGTCTTTTACCCGAACGCGAGAGAAGTTCTGGGCTGGAACGTTGGCAGAGAAAATGGCGAGGAAAGCGGGCGCCTAAATTAGCTCGGGAAGGGCGTCGGGGCGAGTTAGCAAGTTGGTTCGCGCGCAACTTGGCGCGGAATCGCGTCGCTCCCTGCTACGTCTCCCTTCACTGGTTCTTACCGGCAAAGGTGGCTCAGGGCATCACTGCAGTGCAACTGCTGTCACTGCAGTGCCTCAGACTGGGAGGTCCTAAGGTTCCACACCCGATGGTGGCAGGGTTTTCTACAGGGTGGTTTCGGTCGAATTCAGTCGCTGTCTAGAGGAGAACTCTAGCGGCCGGCGGCGCTGATCGATAGGTTTCCATGGTTTCTCGTATCAGTGCCGGAGTATTACAATAACAAACGGGCAATCGATCTTTCCTCTTACTTGTCAAATCCTTACTCGTTACTTACACATATTGCCAGATGCACTATGCTATCACACTTGTCGGGAGAGCAGTAAGGAGCTGAGGTTGGGGCTGAGGCAGTCCTCCGCGGGTGAGAGATACCTGGTTGAGGAAAATCAACAGGCCGACATAGGTCAGCGCAGTACCTTACGAGCGAGCGTGGCAAGATCACCGCCACCTCAGGCGATGAAAAACTGTCACCGCATTTGCAAGACTAGAGACCTTAGCCGTTGGAATGGATGAATCGACTGGTCCTATGTTTCATTGCAGTTCTTCGCCCTCGCCGCCCTCCTGGCCGTGGCCCACGCCGGCGGCCCCGCTGCCTACAGCACCTACTCCGCCTCCGGCGACCTGGGCTCCATCGGCGCGTCTCAGGAGACCACCCTGAAGGGCCTGGGCGGCAACAACGTCCTGTCGCAGTACTCCAAGGCCGTGGACAGCCCCTACTCCAGCGTGCGCATCTCCAGCTCTCGCGCTAGCAACGACGCCATCGCCTACGGTGCCGGCTACGGCCTGGCCGCCCCCGCCCTCGCCGCCCCCGCC
>BOPP01000059.1:4330531-4351803 GCA_017312745.1 Gryllus bimaculatus
CCTGGCCGCCCGCGCCATCGCCGCCCCCGCCATCGGCTACTCCGCCGCCCCCGCCGTCGCCCACGTGTCCTTCAACGGTCTTGGTGGTGTTGGCTACGCTTTCTAAACGCCCTGCCCCCTCTCTTGTTGACGTCTTCCTTTCCTCTCCTTCTTGATCAAATTTTATCCATTTCTTCGTTCTCGGCGACATGGAGTCACGGAGTGTTCTCACACCTTGATAGCCTTTTCCGGTTTCTCCGTTACTTTCGTTTTCTGAAAGTGTAAGGAAAACTAAACTTATTTAATTTATGTAAAAATGTGCCACTTATTTATTGTATAATAAATTTGTTTATATCTTGATGTGAGCGTTTTTATTCCTTCTGTCCAAGCGTCATCATTTCTCAGGAGGTTTCTGAACACTGCTTCCCTTGTTGACTTTTTTCTAAACTCTGTGTGATTTCGATATCTCTTTTTTTTCTCGTGACTGCCATGAAGTTGTTCACGCTGAATAACTATTTCACGTGTATATACACTACACTTTCAATTTTTTGCGCAATAATTATGCATTGCAAAACGAAATTATTGACAATCATTTCATATTCCTTTTCTTTCCTTCAGTCGTATTATTTACTATAAACCAAGTTCGAACCTCGTTAGAGAACTTAAACAAAGTTTATAACGACTTCTTTTAATCTCAAACTTAAGATCTTTGAATCCGTTACTCAATGCCTACGAAAGCTAACCCATCTCCTGCAAAACTTTCTCAGAATAAACAACTTCTCTTCTTTTGTACAAAAATTAATTCTGTGTCTGCAAGTGAGAAAGATCTTTCTCAACCATTCACTCTTTTTCTAGAAAGCACAGATGACCGCAAAGCAGCTTAATGAAGTTGTAGACAAAGGTCAAATGGTGGAAAAGGCAGGTTTTACAGCGTCTGCGACGTTCGTGTTCATCCGACGCTGTACGTGTCCAACAAACTCGAGTTCTACCGACACTCACCTTTCTTCCTTTGATTGCTTTCATTGATTAGTGATTCCGGGAGCCCACAGATAAGGTACTTAGTCCCGTAAGTGTAGTGCATGTTTCTTTCCTCGTGAGATGGCGTTTATCTTCTCTCTCTGGATGTTGAGATCTTGCGCCGACCCACTGTCGGCTAGCGATATTTTCCCCAACCAGGTATCTCCCATTAGCCTGTCCAGTCGCAGACGGGACAAGCTCTAAGCTCCCGACACTCTCCAGGCACGTGTGGTAGTGTGATGCATGTACGTGTAAGGGGTGAGGATGGTACAAGGAAGAGAAAGTAAAGATCGCGCGTGGTCCGTGACCCATTGGTTAGGGTACTGCTCCGGCATTCGCCTGGTCGATCGGAGAAACTACGGAAACCTATCGATCAGGGCGCTAGAATTTTCGCTAGCTCCCTACCTAGTGTCGAAACTCCTACCACTGTCGGGACTCTCACCCTAGGACCTCCCGATCAGAGGCACTGCAGTGACAGCAGTTGACGTCCTGAGCCACCTCTCCCGATACCATTTCACCGATATCTTTATACGCAAAACCATTGCCAACCGCTCGGCTCAATACGTCCCGAACCCACCACTTTTTCCCCCCCGTCCACGCCGATGGCTTCGCTAAGCCCCGTCTCAACCGCTAACACCGCTTGCGCCTCCGCCCCCCCCCCGGCCCACCGCTGCCAGCTCCTCGGTCGCAGGACGTGTTCCGACTGCGCTAGGGAATCGAGCGGGTCTTTCCGCGAACGCCTCTCCCTCCCCATCGCCAGGCGGCCACGCACGATCTCCTGCCGATATCGCCCGCCCGGTCCTTGGAGGTTGCAGGCTGACGGGCGGGGCGGGGTGGGTATTAGCCGAGAAGCAGGCCGACGACGTTGGCGGAAAGACGGGAGAGGCGAATGCTGGTGTCAGGGTGGATGGGGATGGGCAGTTGAGAAACGGATCATCTAGCATGAAGTAGATGTAGTAGCAGTGACAGCACAGATAGGTCTTTATCTGTGATGGCAATGGCCGTAGTGTCAGGAAGGTGTTGTTGAAGAGACGGTTAGAAAAATACATGAAACACAAGTCACATTCTCTCTCAATAACGAATGTCGTAACAGGAAAATTGTTATGTAGAGAGTTGCGGTGGCAAATTTCAGGACGGAATGACAATAAAGGGGACCGTGAAAGGATGGGCAATTGGAAGATTCTGTGTTAGAAAAGGGAAACGATAGGATACAGAAAGAAGTCATAAACAGCAGTGATGAGTATGTTTATTATTTTTTTTACTCCACGGACGCATCGTTGCACGTAGTGCAGCAGTTTCCTCAGTCTACTGAGTGAGGCCTACATAACACATTAGGATGATGACAGAGATTCTGGATAATGAAACATAATGATGAATAATGAACAAAAGTGAAATTATCACAGAGGCAGGAGATTTCGGGCACTCTTGAGATGCTGACGCAAATCTTGCGTATTGATCGGCGAATATTTGTTACCTTATACCCAAAAGTGAGAAGCGACCGTACTGGTAGTGCAAAAATTGAGTCAGGAAATCAACAGGAACGTAGTTTAGATAACGTAATGCCTACCTGGATGCCCGATGTGGCTAGCGCGTGTGCGACTCAGTCGAAAGAAAGTAAGAAAAAAAGAAAGAAAGAAAAAAGGAAGAAAGGAAAGGAAGAAAGGAAAGGAAAAAAAGGAAAGGAAGAAAGGAAAGGAAGAAAGGAAAGGAAGAAAGGAAAGGAAGAAAGGAAAGGAAGAAAGGAAAGGAAGATAGAAAGAAAGAAAAAAAGAAAGAAAGAAAGTAGTTTAAAAGTGTAATGCAATTGACGGCTGTGGCGATGTGACAAACCAAGGATAGTACGAAGACAACGTAACGGCGTGGTGAAGTAGGAAGTGGACAACGGAGGCGATCAATGGGGCCACCCCGAAGGCTGAAAGGTGGGCGCGGAGAGGCGAGGTGGGGCGCGGAGCGGCCGGCCGTAAAGACGTGTCCAGGGCGCGGGGGGGGGCGCAAGGGCGGAGGACGCGAGGGCGAATCCGAGAAGCGGTCGCCGCCCTGCACGCCCTCCCGCCGCCGCCCTCTCAATCAGCGCGGACACAACTTTCGAGAACGGGAGCGCCACGTCGTAGGTCGCCCCGTGTCGCGGAAGCGGGTCGCGCTCCAGGAACGCGAGCGCGGACGGTGGTTCTGGGAACGAGGGGGCCGGAGATTTTGGGGGTGAGGGTGGGGGTGGGGCATCGCTTGGTGTTCCTCCGGCACATTCCAATAGCGGAATCTGGACTCGTGAGGACAAGTGAGATGTGTCAGCGATCGGATGCGATCACGTAGGGAGAAATGAGAGTGGAAATTGCATTCGAGCCTGGAATCCACTTGCGTGTTTAATGCTCCCTAGCCTCAGATGATGTCACGAAGTTCGTTCGAACAGTATTTCTCTAAATTGTTAATTTGATGGAATCAAAAAGTTAGCGTCATTTAAAACTTTAATATGAGTGTGCAATTTTTGAAAACGTATTTGCAAATTATTATTATTATTATTATTATTATTATTATTATTATTATTATTATTATTATTATTATCATCATCTTTATTCGCAGTTATCACAGAGATATAAATCAATGCGAGACTATACCTTACTTATAAATAAATATAAAGCTTTTAATAATTACAACACAATAATTCATGTTGGTAAATACGTATCTACATAATTATACATCTACAACATTTTCAAACAAATTTGTACGTTAATTAATGTAAATTTCAAAATTTTACATTAAAAATTTTACTAATCTGATCTACTATGAATTTGCTGATAACAGAATATGTGTTGATTATGACTTCTTTTTGCTTAATAACTACAGATATATTGATGTGAGCTCTGGAACGACGCCAGTGGCAGTGAGCTTTGGCATGATACCAGTGGCTGACAATGCCAAAGATATTGCTTTAACATCTGTCAGAGATCACTCTTTCTTTGTAACATTGACGAATTTTCTGTATTTTTCCAAATTATTGATTCAGACCCAATATAGTTTGTAGGTATTATTTTCTGGTTCTCTTGGTGGATACTTCTTATAATGTAGAGAAATATTCTGCACGAGACCGTATTTCTCGGGAAGTTCAAGTAGATTTCGGAGGATAATAGAACTCCGTCCCTTTCTTCCTCGGTACCGTGACTTGAGTACAGCTCTTGAAGTGGTGATTTCTCAAGCAAGTCATTTGCAATCTTAAGGATCTTTCTATAGCTTCCATATCGAATTTGGCCCATTTGACGATACCCGTAGAGTACATGAGTATTGGGGTACCGTTGGTATTGACAGCTGTCATTACATTTTTTTGAGTTGAGATAAGTCTTTGAATTTATTTTTTCTTTGCTTTATTTTCGTTTTATTCATACTAATCCTGCACTTTTAGAGGCCAGTACAAAATATACCGGTTCACCCGAGGACAAATTTATGTGCGGTTGTGACCTTGACATCTTGACCCAAGAACCGGTTTTAATCGTTGATGGTCGTTGTGGTCAGGTAAGAAGTTGGACGGACGAGATTCATAGGCATTTTTTTGGTGCATGGAATTGTTCATTCAAGATAAACATGTGTTGTATGTTAAATACATTGGTAAATATCTTACAGTTCTTCACTTAATACTTAAAATTAACATAACTATTATTTATTATTGCCATAGCCCAATGACACGTTTAATAGAGAGAATTCTACGAATGGATTGTTATAACGTATCGTTATGAAAGAGCTGTACAACTGATTATTGTAATTAATTAAATCTATTTGTGATTATTATCTTATTGTTATTGAACTGTGGTGAGTTTTAAATTTCACGAAATTATTAATATATAATTAGAAACCAATATAAGTGTTTGCTTTTATTGTATTTAAATCATTCTTTATCGATACTCATTCCAATCACAAGGGAATGAGATTCTGAAACTAATTATATTGAATGAGACCTTTAGTGCAAAGCAATGAAATGCAAAATAAAATGGCCGTTGCCCAATTTTTTATATAATGACTATAGTAGAACACCTTTTTATAATGAGAAAACTACACCTTTTTGAAGCTTAGTTTGAAATCATGAAATTACTGATTTATATCCTTCTATTGCAAATGTTTTTTTTTAGCAAATATGTACTTATTCTTATAATATTTTGGGTGCTATTTTAAGTTCCAATATTTTTAAACTTTAAACTGCAATACACATTTTTCGAGCTATCGCCGTTCTGAAACTGAGTAAAAAACGCACATTTTATTGAAGAAATCTACACATACCATACCTTCACGTTGTAGCAAATGCAAAAAAGCATTTTCGCATTTTTTATGCTACATTTTGTCAGTGGATTTCTTGATCCAAAATAGAAAGTGGTGTCGAATTTTTTCGACGGTGTGTCTCTCTTCATACTATTTCCTTAGAGGTGGGGAGGGAGGTACTTTTCAAGGAAACAGCTAGTGACTACTGCTGTCACCGCAAAACCACGTTTTCGCTGGAAAGGTCTCTTTTGTCTTAGTTGCTTCGATCTGAGTGGAGGGCGAGCAGGATGCGTTGTTTCTGATTTCCATGCTGACTTCCCCTTTCTCGCTTTTCATTACTTTCCGTCCTTTTTGGAGAAACGACTTTGCTATGTGTAGCATTGCTTGTTGCGTTTTCGCCTGATTTTACGCCGAATAAGTTGTTGCGTCAAAACGAGTTTCCACTTTCAGAAGCTCTCCGTGTTACAGGACCGGTCAATAGCAAACATCCCCTTTCGTGTGTTTTCTAGGAATCCTTTCTGTGAAGTATTCCTTAAAACGAAAAGTATTTTCATCAGTGAAGCGAATTTCCGTTAAGTACTTGAGCTCGCACGGCAGGCGATCCTCCAGCCACCTAATAACAAGTTGTTATACGCAATTACGTTTGTGTAGAATTGGCGAACAGAAAGAACAACTTCCCAGTGTTGGGAGTTTTCAGGATTGTTGTAATGATCACGTTAATGAATAAAAACACCTAATTACATAGTCTATTCCATTGAAAGGGAAGTTTGAACACTGAAATCCATCGTCTAAAAGCAATATTACTACAGACGTAGATTAATGAGACATTGAAGCTCTACACTTTGATGACTACATTTGTCTAAAAGAATATGAGACAAAAACAAAAAGGCAATTTCTATAGAAGGTTCTTGGAAATAGTGTGACACAGTGTATCATAAGCAAAGGTCATCATCCTTTGTAAAAATCATATTACAAACAGTGAAACAAGCAAAATAGTCAATTATATCAGCAAATAAAACATACTAAACTAATATTTCACCCATTATTATTTTTCGTTTTTGCAGGATAGTTCAATGTAAAAGTTAAACCTTAACATCATGTAGGGCTGCCAAAGATGATTTTTATCAGTGGACATGCGGTGGGAACTATTTGTTATCAGAGATGCACACATGACACCTTTGATATCGCATTCCTGATCAGTGGGCAGCTCATAATAACTTTGTAGTAGGGGGCAAATGGGAGTGGTTTTCGTGAAAATAAACGTGTAAAATAAATAAAGAGGCCGTGGTGCAGTCGATCTTTAGTGGCGCTGTTTGATTTCTGAGGGCTGCTGTTAGAGGGCTGAGGAGGGCAAATACTGGAAGGAGAATGCATGACGTCCGCGCCAGGAAGTAAATAAATAGTTTAGAAAAAGTCCGATAGATTAGCATGAATTCGGCTTCTAACGGCAGATTTTCCCTCTTCAGCTTTTTCTCAGACGTACCTTAAGATCTATTTTTCGCTGCTTTGATGCGATATAGAGACCATTTGGGATGTATACCAGAATTGGAAAGTTAGAACAGGGCTGGATGTAGGTATTGTACTGACTTAAAAGTCTTCAGTGTAACCACAAAATATCAAGTTATTTAATTTATATGTGTAATAATTACCTATTAAATAAAAAAAGTAGGGGGACCACGATTGGTTGACACTCGGTATGTGACATCGAACACGTTGCTCCCACATGCCATAGCTTTGTGTCACGTGTCCTTCACGACCTAATGATCAATGCAACAATTTCAGGGCTGTGAACCCAATTGTGTTTCAGAGCTTGGTGAGAAATATTTTCGTAGTATCTTCTATAATATTGGTAATAAAATATTTTGATTCTCTCTTTCAGTTGAAACTTGGGATCACGCTCTTGTTTTTTGTTCCAGTTGTTTAGTTATGAGTTGCCTTCTCATCTTACGAACTTTTTTAACAATCCCGCTCGGGGCTTGCTGGCACTTTCCAATTGGAATTATTGTGTACAGTGTCACACAACATCATTCTCTTTCTGCCAACCATCCTTACAAAATGAAACTATTTTAAAAAAATCACACCTAGTGTAAAAGTACCGGTTTGGTTAAAACCGTGGGTACCGTTACCCATAAAAATTTTAAGTTTTGGAGTGGGCAGATACTTAATAATGGATAACCAAAAATCTTTTTTCCGAACATGTTTAAGTAAATAAAAGTCTCCAAAAGTAGTATTCATGTAATATTTTCAAGTGCCAATATCAGTGAGATGTTTTCATAATATTTCTTAAATAATAATAATTTTTTTGAGTCAATAATTTGCCTTCATAAAATATTGGGAATAACCTTTAAAACTCAGTATACGAAACATAATCAGTTTAAAAAAAATCTGTACCAAAGACAAATTCCGAAGATAAGAGTTATGGATCTCTCCACTGCCTCTGCCCTCACATCATTGAAAGCTATTAACACCGCGTTAACAGGATCTAGATAATTTTACGCGATAATGGGTAGCGTAAAATTTTTTTAGTTAGAGTTGAACCCATAAGTACTAAAAACTGAAAAAAACTATTGAAATAAAAGTAAAAGAATTACCAAAAAACTGAAAAAAACTATCGAAGTAAAAGTAAAAAAATACTAAATAATGACCTCCAAACTCAAAAATACAAAATATGCATTTTCAACCAAAAAATAACAAAAAATGTCTTAGCAAATGCGTGTCAAATGTCTCAAAACACTGTCAAATATGTCGGTTCCGAGATCCGAGCCCTAGTCGTAACCGTACTATTACCATTTTAATAAAATAAAATTTCGTTTCATTTCAGTCTTTTCAAGAAGTACCAGCAAACGGTATTTGCGGTACGGTTGCCGTGTAATTAGCAGACGTGTGTCCGTTGCTTGGTTCCCAGGTCGGCGAATTTGATTCTCATACATATTTCTAGTGAGGTCGCTTGAGGTCACGTATATTTAAAACGCTAGGTGACGATGGAGGAGACTCTGGTGCCAGAATTGCAGGTGCTGACTACTGCAACCCTGTTATTTTCAGAAGGGTGCCTCAAAACTTACTGAACCACCCTTAGATTCTTGAAATTTTCCGATAATGCTAAAAGCATCTGTCAACAAAAAGTTATTGAAGTCAAACTTTTCATGGAAGATTGTTTAATTTCCTTTCCCTTGATGATATACTTACACTCGCTGTGGTCTTGTTCCGTGCTAATTTTGTGGTCGTTAACTAAAAGTCAAAATGTTAATGTAGAGAGATTACAATGTAATTTGGCCAACGTTTCTCGTACGTTGACATGTTATCTTGTAATTACTATTTAGGATTTTTTTCATACTTCAGACTTGTTTATAATTTAACACACTCTGTCATGCCGGTGCAACTATGAACGTCTGTGACATTTGCAATATCATTTAGTCCTACGGAGGGTACATTTTATATCGTTGGAAATAAGAGATACAAACTAATAATACGCCACTACTTTGCAAACAGTATTATCATTGCGTAAAATAAATAATTTGATTATGAAATAAACTTATAAATAATTTTGAAGAATATTTTATGTTCTAATAAATAAGATACAAAGAAATTTTGATAAAATATAATGTAATTTTATTTATAAATACACTATTATCTATATTTTATAAATATGTCACACCTATCAGGCACATCCTTTGATATCCTTTAATGAAGGACTGTCCTACGCTGCAGGTTTACTTTTCTGTCCTGCGGGGGCTGACATTGCTGTGGACATGAGCCTGTCCGGTTACGATCTTTGCCCTTGTTAATTAACGCCACCTTCATGAGAACCCCAACATTTCGCAGTCCGCGTTACGACCTGTCCGGGATATGAGCGACAAATAATGACGGCTGCCGGCGAGGTTCATTCCGTGCCGCCGCCTTCGGCGGACTCCATTAACCCTTTCGCTTGGACCTTCGCGCCGCCTGCCTTCATAGAAACTGTGGTCGTCAGAGAAACTATGCCATGCTTCGCGGTAAGGGCTCGTCTAATGCATGAAATTGGGCTCTCAGAGGATTTTTGAAAACTTCAAAATTATTAAAAAACCTATTCAATAATGGAATCAGCGCAACTGTGATTTATTTATCTAAAGCGATTGCTACTTTTTACATGCAGATATGAATTAATATTTAAGTGTATTATCAGAGTTCTTTTTTCAAACTCGTAAGGCTAGTTATAACAATACTAGTAAAGTTTATGTCTCTGAAGATTACCATTTCGAAGTTGGTAAGAATTTATCTTAATCATTAGAACGAGATATGGTCTCTACTGAGTTATGAAATCACGTGGGAGCCATATCGTAGAAATTTACCATTCTGAGTACATTTTCATTAGCCTCTCTAGTAAATAATATAATCAATATAATAATCAATAAATCCAGTGCATTCCGCATGTTGTTATAACTTCGTGACGCAGATAATGTGATAACATTAGTCGATTGATAACCAGAGAGGAGAATGTCTAATTGAAGATTATCCGATGAGAAGCAAAGCTAATTTTGTGGTTTACTACTGGCAAAAATCCATTCATAACAAAATTCATTATTGTTTTCATTCAATACATGCCTTACCTAAGAAAAGAAAATGTATTTGAATTTATGTATTAGCCTTCAAATGTAAGGAATAAAAATTGTGTCCCGTGCTCTTTTAAAGCGTCACTTGCTCAAATCATGAAAAAATACAGACAAAACTGGAGCCGTTTTTGAGAAAATGTTTTTTCTTATAAATTGCATTTATTTCAAGTAGAAATTTCTCAAACATCTCATGTTTTTACAGCAATTATGCATGACCGTTTTTAAAGATATATTTTTTAAAACAGATTTCATAAAGACAAAAAGATCAGAAGAGACAAAAAATCTATCTTCATTATATGCTCTATAAAACTTTTGCTGTATACAGTTTTTGCTATTTTGAAAAATTCAGTGTGAATAAATGCCTACATTTTTTCCTTCAGAGATCCACACCAATTTTCTGGCCGTTCTTTGAAATATACGTGGAAAAAATAAATAAAAGGTTTGTAGCCATTTTTTGGAAAGAAAGTTTAAAAATTGCCTATATTTCACGCAAAATTACCCGAAAATACACATCTTTTCAAAGAATTGTACGTGACTTCAAGTTATTATTTCAAACAAGCGATTTCAATAATGGTAATGTATATCTTTTATCAGTAATGTAGTTGTAGGAAAAAATATAGATCTTTTGCAATTTTACAAAAAATAGGAATTTCGAGAATAATGCAACCAGTGACATACTTTAAAGCGCCCTTTGAGCTATCCTAGGACAAATTAAATCAAACAATATGAAGTCATTTTGAAATGTTGTTAAGGCTTCACATTACGTTTCCCAAGTATTAATATATCGTTTGAAATTGCAGATCCTACAGTTCTTATTTTATCATATTAGTTTCGGGGAAAATGGTTTAGGCGCTAGTTTTGACCACAAACAGACGAAGGTTTTGTTTCAGGGTTTAGGTTTCAAGGACATACAAAACAAGGATTCTGACTGTACAACGTGTAAGAGGAAGTAATTTGATACATGTAGGAACAAACGTTTTCTATTTTTTCGTTACCAGGTCCCGGACATTAGAAGTTTACGGTCAAAAAATTGCGGTTTTCCGGTTTACAATACAGTTACAACAGTTTGTTTTCTTCGGTAGTGAGGGGAGAAAGTAAAAATTCTTAGATTAAGATCTGATTGTTGTCACTGAGAATTTATTTAATAATCCTGTACTCAAAATATTTATGGAAATAAAATGACTGGTACTGAACAAAACGTTGCAATATTTCTAATGCATGCTTCATTTCAACTGTTGATTGGCTGTGTGACATTTTCTCAGCATTGTTATACATTTTTTCTTCAAAAACTCACTATATCTACCTTTTGTGGGTCTGAGAAAGAAAATGTTTTCCTATGTCATCTGCTGTTTGCCCAGCAAATGTGATACTCTTATCCACAGCCATTCATTCCCGAAATTAGTTTTTACTTGTATTCTGTGGTTGAGTGCTTAGGATTTCTTCATGCGACCATCAAATAATATCTGCTTGTTCTTTCGCGAGACGAGACCCACGAGGGTTCAAAGCTGTGCTTAATCGAAATGTGTCTCAAAATAATGATAACATAAACGAATTCTGATCGCAATAAATTCCGTTTTCTTGATGTTGTAATATCATTTTGGATTGGACATCACAATGTGATACATCGCGTGTGATACATTAATCATGATAAAATAAGATTATATAAATGACAGGGAATGCTGTGGTAAGATTTATGATTCTCTTAAGTCTGGTGTATCTAAAAAATATCAAAACAAATAATTTTAAACTAAATTGTGAACAAAACAAGTGCAAAGTGCGTGATACTACGTCACATAAATACGTCATAAAATGAGATATCATCACTTTTATCTACCTGCCCACTTACAGCATGTACCTGCCTTGCTCGTTTTTACCACGCCCTAGATGACTGCTGATGCGGAAAGTTCGAGAGCGACGTTTAGAGATTTTGATGCGATAACACAAGGTATAATTCTGCTGGTATTACAAGTCCTCGTAAAAAACTTCAGAAAATATTACTGGCTTTGTGTTCAACGCGCACACAAAAGGGCAATAATCTGCGTTTCATGATAGTAAAGTTGTTGGTATTTGTGAAGAAATGCGAAGAGTGTAGTGAATAAATAGATAGTGTGATGCTGGTATTCTACGTGATCTTAATCTTCTTAGTGAAGCTAAATGTTTGAATCTTATATTTATAAAAGATTTTGAACATCTCAATTAAACCACTGACGGCAACCTTGTGAACGTAATTCGCGGTACAAATTTGGGCTCTGCCGAGCTTACTTGGAATGATATAACAAAGATATACTCTTTTTGAACTTGTTCTTAACCGAGAGGATCTCGCACTTGGACTCAGAGATCCATATCCATTACTTTATTGTTTCTCTGGTAGAAGGCAGCGCGGTAGACATAAGTTGTTGCTTGTACGTATCATCCTATATTACCTCTAGTTATATCATTGCGTTGTAAGCTATGACATTTTCTATTGTGTTTTGAGAAGTAAATGTTTTGAGACAATTATGCAGGCTAACTGCGAGTATTGTTGAAACAGAATGACTACTTACAGTCACGCCAGAAATTCAAGACGTTAATTACTATATAACGAGTGTCAGAGCATTAATTTTTAATTGCATTAAGAAATCGGAAGTTCTGATGCGACTATTGATAAAGAATTTGATACTTGATCTTGTCAGAGATGAGATCTCCGGTTTTGTTGTGCAGTATCAATACCATTGCTAGTAATATTACAGATAAAGTTTAACATTTATTGTTACTACTTTTAAAAAATAAATTCAAAACCGAGAGTTAAGCTTATGTGATGATTATAAAGGAAAAGATGCAAAACTCAATGTTTTTGCTCTAAGAGCAAATATTTAAGCTCCAATTTCATTACTAAGAACAAATATCTGTTCTTTATCAGGGGCTTGGAGTGGGGTTGCTAAGTAAAGATAAATAATAAAATATTATTTAAAACGTTCGTTATGTTTTTGGCGAATGAATAAGAGTAAATATCAATTAGAAAGTTGTTGAGTTAATTTTTAGCACTATTTTGCGAAAGTAATAAATTTCTCTAATAATTGTATACTTAACATTTACAATATAATAATATTAAATTTAAATATATTTTATTCATGTTCTTTATGTAATAAAACAAGAACTACTAAATAAGTTACGTGGATTCAGTAAAAAGACATAAAACTTTCATGGTTTCCCTTTTAAATAATAGGAAGCCGATGGGTCTCACAGATCCATTGCGAGCGTTCTCGTTAGGAAATTAGTGCTAAGGTCTACTGAGAACAATAATAATTCTCCAACAAGCCAAAGCAAATATAATACAGTTAAAATCACTAATAAATAACAGTAAACTTTCACTAAAAAATAAGCTCTTCTCAGATTTTACAAAGTTATTGCCTTGCCATTACTGCTTTATGGAAGTGAGAGCTGGACATTAACATCAGATCAGATGCGCCGAATTGAATCTGCAGAAATGAGATTTTTTCGTTTTGTGGCAGGATATTCACTATTAGACCACAGAAAAGTGTATATATCAGAGCAAAATTAAATATTAAGGCCTGTTATAAATATCATAAAGAAATATCTGGAAAGGTCGTGTCCTGAGAATGACAGAACATAGGATAAGTAAAATTATTCTTCAATACGCACATAAAGAAAAAACAAGTGTAGGACGTTCCTTGAAGAAATAGCATGAAGTATTTCGAGACGGAACAGATCAAGAGGTCTAATTCTTGCTCTCGATGATGATGAAACTTTCACTAAATAATGGCATCACTTATCATAAACCCATCATAAGACCGTTCCTTCTGTATGCTTGTCCAATTTGGACAAACGTGGCTAAATATAATATCAACAAAATTCAGATAATTCAAAACAAATACCTAAAAACTATCACCCAAGCCCCCTTGTTCATTTCCCATAAACAGTTACACCACGAACTTAACCTAAACCCCATCGCACACCACATATCCTTTCGTACCAATAATTTATATTCTAACTTACTCTTCATTAATTAAGATAGACACATTAGCATAGGAAAATTTAATGAAAATAAACTAGAATAAAAAAAATATCCTATCCATTCTTTTCTGAACATTTTTGCCATTCTTAATGATTTTAGAGGTGTTTGGTGAGTCACCTAGTGAATTGTTGTTTAGATAAGTTTTTGTTTATAAGTAATTATATTTAAGCCAACAATACAAGTGAACAGTTTCATGTAAACTGAACAGTTTCATGTAAATAAATCGTAAAAAAATAAAAAATACGATAATTCATCAGTATCGAAAAGTCAAAGCACTAAACAGTTTTCTATCCAGTTATACGATAAAAATACTTTCCATTCATTATTTTCTAATTAATTCTGGCTTATTATTCGGCGTTTTCAAAGCTTTCATTAATAACATTCATATATTAAGCATCTCCGCCCACTCTTTGTGTTGTTGAGACGTCATATAAAGTACTCCCTAAAATGAAAATATCCGTTTCAAACTCGCTTGGCGTAGGAAGCACAAAGGGGGCACTCAGAAAATACTGAACAAACATCAATCCTGCCCACTAAAATGGCTTCTACACCCTGACGGTGAACTAACAATGCTACAGGAGAGCTGCCAAACAGTAGTGGTAACTTATATGACCAAAATGCTCCCACGCACAGGAATACGGATATGGTGCAAACTAATTTATGCAATGGCCCAAATTTGGCAACTTTCTCCATTTACGGGTCTTGTACAGTTTTGGTTGTTTCTGGTCTTGGTGATACATACGTAAATACCTTTCCCAGAAAGTGTTCAGTTCAGGGAGGGGGAATAATAACTTTCTGCTTCTCATCCCATAACCCAGCTCCGCTTTGGACCTCTTCGCTCGCGGCGCTGTTTCTGACGTCAATTTGCCACCCGCCCCTCCTCGTGTTGCTACGCCGACTTCGACCTGCGCTCTCTGCCTCTCTGTCACGTGACTGGGCCTCTTGGAAATGTTGTAATTCAATACTAACCTTTTTTTCATGATATTTCTATTATTATGTGATGACAGCTTCTTTACATGTTTTACTTTTAATTCGTGGCTTTTTTGTCATCTGCAGGTTTTGCTTGCAGGTTTTTGCTATAAAGTAATATAAAATTAAAAGGTGTCAACGCTGCGTTCGAAATATTTGAGGAAAACTGTTGATGTCATTGAAAATCTTTGTTTTGTAAAATGTTTTTTTGACAAACCAGTACAAACATTTGTTTTTGATTCAATATTGTTTCTACAAGAATATTATTAACTTTTCTCGTGCATAATTACGATAACATTTTATTTGATTTTTTCTGAGTGAAAAATTCAAATAATTATTGGTATGTGACGTTTTGTAAAGTTTATTTCACGAATGCCTTCGCAAGTTTAAACGTCTTTGAGTCAATTTTATTCATTATGTAACTTTTAGTGAGGTGACACAGTCCAATTTGACTGTCTTGTCAAATGAAAATTTACTTATTTTCGCGTTTGAAATTTCATGATAGTTTCTCCTAATACTGGGTGACCTTTCATCGTCTTGTGGACATATCTAGCGCATTCTGAGATTCACAGGGTTCAATTTAGACAGTTTCTTCAATTATGCGCCATTCGCCAAATAGTAATAGTAAGTAGAGGTTATGTTTTGTTAAATGAAAGATACGTAGAAAATTAAATATATTTTTATTTATACATATTTATAATTGTTATATATTTGTTTATACATATATAAACAATGTAATTAACAGTATATTTTGTATTGGGCTGTTATTTGTACTTTGATATTTAAAATGCTTTCACCTTATGTAAGCAAATTTTATAGAAAGGTCTTTGAGATTGTGCTGCATAGTCTCGCTTGTGGAATTGTAAATGCACAATAGTGTTATTCTGTGCAATTAGACCCGAGAATGAAATAGCTCTTCTTTTATCTCCGTGGAAATAGCTCTTCTTGTATTTACCTGATCACAACCCATGATCAATCTACAAGTCAATGATAAACAAAGAACGGGTGATTTTTATTATGGTAACTATGCACATTTTCATAGATCACCTGTGTATATGTAGTAATATTCAAAACGAAGCTGAAAACCGAGGATATCTCGTAATTTGGGGTTTGGTTATGGAGGTTTTAGTTCTGTTTGGAAACATTACAAGCAACGGAAATGTGGGTTTCAATGACGCTAAGGCAACACTTTCGACATGCGCGTGTGGCAAATTGCCTATTCGTGAGGTAACGTCCTCGCACTTGCCAAGAAAGCCTATTCAACAGGAGGTAGTTAATTCGCGATAAACAATGCGTAAAAGTTTATAAAATATTTTGGAAAATATTTCAATATGTAATGTAAGACGCACATTTTGTTGAAACATGTACGTTAGTGCAGTGCTTGCAAGTGAACTTGAAAGTGTTTATAAGTAAGGGCAAGGAAGAAAGATCGCGCGATGTTCGTCTCCCCTTTTCGACCTTCCGATCAGAGGCACTGCCGTGTAATTA
Organism: Gryllus bimaculatus; assembly: GCA_017312745.1. Lineage (NCBI taxonomy): Eukaryota > Metazoa > Arthropoda > Insecta > Orthoptera > Gryllidae > Gryllus > Gryllus bimaculatus. The sequence goes on from BOPP01000059.1 coordinate 4,346,831, forward strand.
ATTGATGACCTTAGCTATCTATGGCGATAAAATAACGATTCGATTTTGATTGTAAAATGCAAATATTTGACTACGTTATTCCGCTTATTCTCATATTATGCGTCCCTACTAATACCTTCTCATACTTAGTGAGTCGCTGTTTACGATACAACTGATGTTATGTGACAGATAGGCTCCGAGGAAGAGTCCGCCAGCAACTAAATCCAATCGTCAGCAATTCACATTTTCCGTAATGTAATACCTTGCAACATTTTTACAGTATTGGCTTGTAAAGAACTGTTGTGCCGTGCATTAATACTATGTTCTTGCTGTACTCGTGAGAACGGTTATTGTTAAAATATGTAATTTATTACAGTGTTATAAAATAGTATTTTACTTGTTATTCTTGAGCAATTTGTGTTTTGTGAAAAATAATTTTGTGTATTTGTGCCCAGTAGCATTTTTTTCTGCTACAGGACTCTGGTTTCTTGTTAACTTCCCTATTGGTATTTTTGGTCCGATAACCTCCCGGATTTGTTAATTATTTAACCACATTTGTGGACGTGTTAAAGAAGAACTTGAAGTTTATTTTTTGTGGGTTCCTAGGCGGTCTCGTTAGTTTCACATTGAAGATCATTTTTGTCCAAAGGAAACTTGAGTCACCATTTTTCTCGAAATCTTTTCACGTGATGTTCCGAGGTCAATGACTCTCTTCGTAAAGGTGTCGAAGCCTAGCGGCTGCTCCTTTGTCGCCTGTGTGTGAGGGGGGGAGGCTTGCTTCGGCTTATCGGTTGCATTCGCTACTGGACTTCCACCCCGTCATGCCGCGCCGTTTCAGATATCGGTGAAGCACCTTCTCGTTTGGTTTGAGTTTCGGAGGATCAGAGCTCAGAGAAAGTATTTGCGGCTTCTGGGTGAAAGTTGGGAGTCCGACGGTCGAAGAAAATGTTTCTGCTTGTTTCGAGAAATCCTAACATGAATGGATCACTGTAGCATTCTTCTTTGTGACTGAGCATTTGTTGTTTTTACATACTACGAGGGTTGGGGCACAAGTCATGGGAACAAGTTTTTGTGAGAATACGTGCGCTGGTGGAAAACATGAAATATGCTTATGAAAGAACAAGGCATGAGCTATGTGTATGAACATTTAACGACGTACTAAAATGTATTTCTCATGAGAGTTAAGGTATTTGAAATGACTGTGGTATAATTTTTCAAAGCATTTTAGCATTAATGAGTTCACAACATTCCCGAACCATTACATTCTAAAGGCCAGATTAGGCAAATGCTCGATTAGCGCACTTGCCATATCAGACCGCTCGCTCACAGGTCGCCACGTGCGTTGCGGAGTTGCTACCCCTCCTCGCAGAAACTCTCCTGCCCATCTCGCGACTAACCGATATGGAAGGGCGTTATTCCCTATTGCTTCTACCAAGTTCCTCTGATGTTTTCGGGCATTCCTCCCACGGCAAAAGTCTATCTTAGCTTATGAGCGCTGTTCGAAACAAGTTATATTTATCTCTCACAGCACCAAACACCTGATTTCACATTGCGCTCTCTGCTAATAGAGGCACTCACAGAGCCATTTGTTGTTGTGAACACACTTTAGTGCAGTATTTCTTTAGTGCAGCAATTGAAATTGTGTGATCCTAAAACATTTATTTTAGAAAAGAAATTGCCACGTGTTCTATCCCAACCCTTGTATATTTCTCTGTTTTGGTAGCCAAAGAAGCTAGTGATGCTAAAACAACACGTACTTTCTCGCAAATATTTTCAAGCGAAAAATACTCAAAATTTTGAAAAATCGTATTTGGCCAGATTTCTAAATCTATCTTTAAGGAACAGATTTAATTAAAGGAAAAAAAACGATATTCATAATTGTAGTTGTAGAAAAACGACGAAAAATGTTTGAACTTTTGAAATGTTTGAAAAATCAGAGTTTTTAACGAATATGAGGCCTGCACCATTCTCTTAAACGTTCTTTACATTATCTGACTACAAAATTTAATAAAAAACGATGGAGCCATTTTTTTGAAAATTTGATAATATCTCCAGGGCGTCATATAAAGTACCCTTCAAAATTAAAATATCGATTTCAAATTAGAAGATCCGCATAATCAGCCAGATCAATTGGGAAGTATTATTTTAGAGAAAATCTGCTGAACGGTTTAGTCGATAGCGTTGTTCACAGACAGAGTTAGCCTCCCCACTTCAGACATGAGCTTAACTGTACATTGAAGCACTGTACGCCATTCATGATATTTCTGTTAACGCATATATTTAATTTTACGTATATTTCTAATTTCTGCACTTTGATGAAGATTCTGCTACAAAGAAAACGTCTCCACAACACCTACATCTGTACTCAATTCCTTGCTTCATCTGACCCTCGCATGTTAACCTATCTGCTCACCGATGTATTCTTCTCGTATGCTCTCCTTATGTTCTTTCAAATGTTCACCACTTGGTTTGCGTATGGAATACAGAATGTCTCAGAATTTATGTTACACCTTCTAGGTCATAAAGAGAGGTAGATAAATAGCACTTTGCCAATGAACATAATTTGTAGTGGGAAATTGCATATAACAGTTATATCCATACATGTAGCATTTGTCCCTGATTTTGAGACAACTCCCTATTGTAGCGAAACAGCGCGCTGTGGTAGGCATATAAATTATTTTTCGATGTAAGTGCAAGCGCTTCGGGCTTAGTAGCGAGATGTGGCCGCTTGACAGCTGCCGCCGCCGCCATTGCCGCCTCCGCGCCGCATGGGGGCCTTTTTGTTTGGGGAACTGTGTTCGGAGACATAACCTGCCGGTAGGCGCGCCTGGAATTTAATTCTCAACCGTCGGAGCAGAATTCGCTGAAGCCCCGAAGTGAACTTTCGACAATTCCGCGAACTAAAGAAAATGGCAACGCTCAACCGACTGCTGGCGTTTGAATTTCATTGGCGGAGAGTCTTTCCCGCGGAACGCGTAATTTGAAAATACCGAATCGACAGCCGTCTGTCGCGGAAGGAGGGTATTTTGAAGCGCCGGCAAATACGCGTGCGCGAGCCCGAGCGGGTCTTCGAGTGGAAACGTTGGGAGAGAGCGGGTGGTCACATGTAGCTGCTAAATCTGCCCGTGACCAAGCGAGTCTCCATCACCGAGATCACGGTGTTTGTTAGGGCCATAGTTTCTCTGTGAAGCTACGCCGATAAGGCACGCCCGCACCGGGGTCTACTCTAATAAATGCGTGGACTGGATAGGAGTATGCGCCGGAATATTGCGGCTAATTTGTAATTGCCCGCCATACGAATTTGATGAACGCGCGCACTCTGTGCCGACTCTCTGCTGGCAGTCGGGCAGATCCTTGCCTTCCGACGATCAGTATTCCGCCCGATGAGTGAAAGGGAGCGCCAGCTCACCGTGTGTGAGAATGGCGTGGAGCACATGTATTTGAACGATTGCTGGCCCGTCCCCTCCTTACTGGGAGAGGTGGCTCGAGGCATCAACTGATGTCACTGCAGTCCCTCTGACCGGGAGGTCCTAGGGTTCCACTGCCGATGGTGGAGGAGTTTTGACTCTATCTACGTAGCTAGGTCGAGTTTCAGTACACCGGACCAGGTACAAAAAATATTAAGACTTCCTCTCAGAGCACTTGTGAGTTTTGATTTTTTCAGATATTTTGAATTGTGGAGTCATAGTTAAAAAACCTAAGGCATTTGTAGTCAAGCTCCCGGCCAACGCAGCGACGCCACACCTCCATGCGCCCCGCCCACGCACAGCGCTCCGGGTGGGAGGGTGTGCAACTAAATGTTAAATGTTATAGACAGAACGAGAGATGTTGCTCAGGGCATCAACTGATGTCACTACAATGCGTATCTACATAGCTAGGTTGAGATCAGTCGCTGTCTGGAGGAGAATTCTAGCGGTCGGTTGATCTAATAGGTAGTTTTCCGCGGTTTCTCCGATCAACACCAATGCGAATGCCGGAGCAGCACCCAAACAAACGGGCCACGGTGCTAGTAACTGTAGAAAAGTATGCACACTTTTGCAACAAACCGTTAGCTCGTGAAACCGAAAAGTTCTCTATCTCTCCGTGATCTCACGAAGTTTTCTGATTCTTTATCCATATTCTAACATGATGTCGCGTGTGTGTGGAGACATATAGGAATAATAATACATGCTGAGTTTCATTGACATGTGTTGGAAAGTTGCGTGTTTATCACGGATCTGTGGGGGTCGAATACAGGTCTTCCAATTTATTTGCATGGTTGATGAATTACAGGTCCAGAACGGAAGGGGTTATATAAGTGATTTATGCGCCTTTAACGGCCTTAAATTTAATGGAAGGTCTTGAATCATCGATAAATCAAAACATTTTAAATGGGCGAACTTGAAATTTTTCCTGATGAAAATTTGAAAAAATTCCGGATTTGCCGGAAACCAGCCTGAAGCTTAGAGAGTGTCCCGACTGGTGTGTGTGTGTGCTCGGCTGGGGAGGTAGTATTTGAAGGAGAAGAATCAGCAAGCCGACTTGTAAGTAGGCACTGGATCTCACCAGCTAGCGGAGAAGGAATCTCTGCTGTCTCTCGGGACTATTAACCGCAGCAGTTGACGTGCCCCGGAAACATCAATCAATCAATCAACCAATCAATCAATCATCAATCATCAATCATCAATCATCAATCATCAATCATCAATCATCAATCATCAATCATTACAATCTATTCATCAATGCTAACATCATCATGTAATCATCAATCATCATCTTCAGTCATTAGTCATTATCTTCAGTCATCAGTCCACATTGCATCAAATCACAATCATCAATACAACATCAATCATAATCATCAATCATTAATCATCATCATCATGCATCAATATGTTGATGCATACATTCAATACCTGAGACCACTCACATAATAGTATCTTTATTATTTATTTATTTTTATTATAGGTAATATTACAAACCATAGATTATGATCCTAGGCTAGGCGAAGGCTTTAA
>BOPP01000059.1:4352665-4369674 GCA_017312745.1 Gryllus bimaculatus
TTTGGGCGAGCGTTACGTTCCTGTTTAGGAAGTAGTAATTTCCCATTCCCAACCATTTTTTTCTCCATATATATTTATCTCCATACATATTTTTTCTCCAGACATTTTCCTCAATACATTTTTCGTAGCTGCCACCTTCTCTGACACCTTATAATTTTTCTTTCCTGACTAAAAATATTTTTAATGTTGTGTATCTTTTTATATAATACTGAGGGTTTCTGAAACGAACCATTTTACCAATTTTGTATTTGTCGAAAAAAATTCAAATGAATATTTTGTTGCACACACGCACAGGAACCACATCAATGAAGCGGATTTTATGTTTGCTTTCATTCCGGAGAGCGCTAGTCAATCGGAATAGATTATCTATGTGACAACGGAGAGATTCCCGTTTTATGCAGCCCACCGAATTACGTAAAATGGAGCGAGTTGCTCAATTTCCGCTGCTCTCTGGTGGAGTCCGGAACGCTTTCCAAAACATCCCGTCAACGGAAGTCATTGACAATTCGAAGAGTCGTTTAAATCATGGCGTTTTCAATTGAAATACGATTCGAATCCATCGATGTCAGTGTTGACGGGTTTCGTTCCAATCAATAGCCTCCAATCAGAGGAGCATCGATGCGAGAGCTATTGAACCGCGGCTCGAGTCGTTTGTTTGCTTCTTTTACGACGCACTACATGTAGTTACTCTTGACTTCTTCCGTGCTATATTTCTTCAGAAGGATACGGGAAAATCACTATTATTTATGCACTACACGAGTAACGCGAATGTAGAGAGCTACGTAAATGTAGGTCGCTCTTCTGAGTAGACTGTATATCCAATTGATATTATTTATACTGCTGTGCCTTATATTCAATGTTGCACTGATTTTATTTACAACTGAACACACACACTGTGTAACGAACGCGGTTAAATGTTGTCTAAGTGAAACATTTTCTTCCTTCATTAGCGTCTTGTCCTAATCAGGTAAATCGCATAAAATAGTCAGAGACGAGGGGCAACATATGTTCATGTCACACGTGCTACCACTCACAATCAAATTGACGTCGAATAACACCGCAGACACTATTAATTACAGATACTCAATTACTGTCAAAATGCTAAGTAAAGACCAAATGCAGAAGAGCCCTCACTGTAAATGGAACTCGAGATGACGCTTTGTATGTTGGCGCGTGTTCAATATTGCAGACTGGGGGATATGAGCTGGTCAACAGCAGACGTAATTTCTTTGGATCAATAGAGGTGAATATCAAAGTTCATGGTCCATCACCAACATCATCAACATCGATTAGTTAATGTAGCTGGTTCCAACGAAGCTTTCATTGGAGAACCATTTTTCTGCCGCCTTCTTTCTCCTTTGCTCTTGAGGTCCCCATTGACCTGCTCGAGGAATCTCCTCATCACTCTTTGTTGGTGTTACGTCTAAATCTGTTTTTTTATGAAACGCGACTTCTGCCATATCACTATTAGAGAAACAAAAACTCAAGTATTAATTTTAAATTCTTTGGAATATTTTCTACATATTTGTACTACAAAATATGTTTGTAGAGTTTGTATTGTGATTTCTTTGTGAGAGATATTTAGTCGTGGGGATATGGTCCTCTTTGCGATTATTTCAGTTTAACATTGTAATTGCGTATACTACACGAAAGTGTGCTGATGTGGTTGTTTATAACATGATATAGTTTTAGTTTTTGGACAATAGATTCTTAATCATTTTCTCACTTTCTTGTAAGTAACCTGCCAATGAGAATAAAAAAGTTATATACGAATCAACAATTGCTTAAACTAAAATACAGAAATAGAGAAATGTATTTCGTTTATTTTCAGGTTTAATAATGTCCCCCCAATTCAAAATTACCACTAAAACATTAATTATTTAATATAAACTTCTTAATTTTAAAATCATTTCTTTTTTTGTTCCATTGTAAATGTGAAATTTACTTGGCGATGGTATCTCTGCAAACTCGCAATAATGCCCATACTGTGAACGAAAATTGGCAATACGTCTGAGTCTAGGAAAGAGGAGTAAAAACGGAATACGTTGGAGTGGGAAGGTCTTCATTTTATTGGATGAATTTACGGAAGAAGGAATATAATTAATCAGTATTGTCGTCTGCCTCTGGTAATAACTAGGGCCAGGATTTGTGTTGCATAGTGAATCCAAAGTGCAGCGGTGATCCCTAGCGTTACCCTGACATAGTAATTCTATAAATCGTCAGTAATGGACCTACAAGCCGGTCGAGATGTCCGGCGTGCCGTAGCGATCTCAGTCCAGAAGACCGCGGGTTCGAGTCCCGCCTCGGACATGGGTGTATTTGTGAATGTCTATATATGTATGTGCCGTCATTTCATCTCTCTCTGTCATCATCATTATCTCATCATCCATAACCCCAGGTCTAACAACCTTGAGAGATAAAAATCGGGATTCAGTTGAAATGCTGATTCCCCTCTGGTAAAGGTACTTGTACCTGCTGAAGCAGAATGCACGCGTGGTCCGAGTTGGGCTGTCCGTGTGGCTCGGAAAACAAATGGACCAACAGTAATAGTATGACTACAAAGCAGTTCTTCGAAAAATGTATTTATGACCAAACGAAATAAGGTAGATTTTTAAAACGTATTTATAAAAAAAGAGTGTCTAGGAAGCGTGTTTATTTTATTACAATTGTCAATGCAGTTTACAGTCATACAGTTATACAGTCATACAGTTTAATACAGTTGTCGATTCCTAACTTAGGTCTTTAAATCAACTTCCAGAAAGCGCTTTTTTTTCTTGTCTTTATTTTATGACCACTTCATTTTTCTTTCTTTTCAGATATAACGTGCCCGTTTCATTTTCTCTCGAATGTTCTTGTGAGCATGACCTCTAGTGACCTGCATCGTTTCACGTCAGTTTTCATTCTTTGCCTTAGGAGCAACGTTTGGACTCGCAAGGAGGAACGTTCGAACGGTGATTGGATGAAGCCGGTGAAAACACGGTGCCTGCAAACGAGACAGGTGATAGAGCGCTACCGTTGACTTCTCGCGAAAGCCCTTCGTAGTTTTTCACGTCGAGTGACGAGAGGCTACTGGCAGTTCGTTACCCCTGACAGACGACCCTTTCGCCCCACGGCTTTTACGGCGTCCCCGCTCTAAGTTCTGGGATATTGTGTTTCTTTTATTTTTGTAGTGCTCGCGTCCTCTGTCTTGACCTTGTCTGACCTTCTGTCGCGTCGTATCTGACCTCTGTCGCGTCGATATTATTTTCTCGTTTCCGCAGGACTTTGAAATTCAAATTTCGCAAATGTGTTTCCGTATATCTTTGTAATGATTGTGTTTCATAAAGTCTTTGTAAGTATAAATTATTTGAGAACACGGTGGAATTGTTTACAGAATTATATTAGACGATGCTTGACTGAGTTCTACTAGCATGAATGTTCGCTTTTAATATATATGTTCGAATGTTGCAATGTTCGTAAATTCGAATGTTCTCTTTCAGTATACTTTTATGTATTGTACGATTGAATTTCATTTCATTAACAGAATGACTAAAGAACTTAATAAATAAAACTAAAATAAAAACAATAATAAATCAGTGTCCTACATAATCTTTTGTTTTGTTAATTCATTTTAATTTTATATCGCATAATGTTCAATTAACAGTAGAGACTGTAAAAAATGTTGATTCTCACGCATAAAATCAATTATCGGCATTTTCAAACACAATAACATAATTTGGTCACTTTTTCGTATGATTACTCACGGGAAGTATATCTCAAGATACTCAGTATATTTTTTTCACTGACTTTCTCAGAAATCTAATTTCCCTCCGTCTGTGGGCACCTCAAAACTTTGTAAATGGTCTACAAAAATGGTTTTAAAATGTGCTATCAAATTATTATGAACGTAATATCTTTAATTGTGAAAACAGAGAACAATATATGATGTTTAAATATAAAATGTTGTTTTCTAGGTATGAAATACATCTTGAATAAAACAAGTACTTGAATAAAGTTTTTAAATACTTAGAGTAGAATAAACTGAGTTAAAATATTTTTGTAATGTGCGCTTCCAATGGCATAAGAAGAAAATGAAATTGAGGGCCGCTGGCTGTTTGTCTCGTTCTTATGGCTGCTCCAGTGCTTTATATTTTTCTTCCAGCTATAGAGGCAGTTGCACAACCTCGCATAACGCCATTGGGAAGTAAAATAAACAAAATCGAAATCGAAAATGCAATTAGTCAAATTTTTACAACTCTGTACAAAACGAGTGAAAGTAAATGTGAGCCTACATTTGCAGTGACGTGGAAGGGGAAAACACGTTTGAAATGGAGACGCGTTTGCAAATATCTTTTCATACTAAGCGTACATTTCTTTTCGGGATCGAGAAAGCACTTTTAGGTATTATTCTTCTAAGATATTATCCTTTCTTTACAATTACATATCAATTCGTATTCTTTCCTCCAGAGATGTGTAATGAGGGTAAAAGAGCGAAGAAACTAGCACCGTTGATTCAGAATTCCCCTTTCGTGGTAATACGTTTTTCTAAAGGAAGCAAAAATAACAGCAATAGCCAATATCAGAATTAAGGGACTATTTTTGTTATATATCTCGGCTAACACCACTGTTAACTTTTAGTGGACCCTTCATCTGATAGATAGTTTTTCGTGGTTTCTCCGATCAACACTAGGCGAATACCAGAGCAGTGTCTAACAAACGGGCCACGGTCCACGCGCCATCATTCCTTCCTCTTCCGTGTCCTATTCTCACTCCTTACATTCACACTTACACTTCACTACCACACATGTCGGGAGACCAGACGGAGTTTGCCCTAGCTGGGATGGTTTTCCGCTGGAGATACCTAGTTGGGGAAATCCCGGGTAACTGACGTGTAGGTAGGCGCCAAATCTCACCATAAAGCGGGGGAGGATCACAACCCGCCCGAGGAAAAATGCACTACACTTAAGGGACTAATAGCATTGCCAGTTGACGTGCCCGGAAACATGAAATATAATAAAAGTCACGGTTAATAAACGTTAACTGGGAATGTTATTACCTCTGTATCGGCGTTATGATGTGAATAACTATTACAAACTCAACACAAGAATGATATCAAGAGACTACGAGAGCCGTGATTGCAACATGAATCACCGACCCAACATCCAGGAGGCGTTGATCTGCGTCAGTTGCGGCGGCGCCATTCGCGCATCGTTAGCTCGGCTTTAGTTTCGTAATAAACCCGCGCGCACCTCTCGGCGCTGCTCCACGCGTGGGCGGTGGCGGTGGCGGTGGGGCGGTGGCGGTGGGTGCGGTGGGGTGGGCGGGGGCGGATAGGGGCGGGGGCGGAGGCGGGGGCGGAAGGCGGTGGGCGGTGGCGGGGGCGGGGTGGAGCGAGGGCGGAGGCAGGGGCGGGGGCGAGGCGGGGGTGTGGCGGTGGCGGGGGTCGGTGGCGGGTGGCGGGTGGCGGAGGCGGTGGCGGTGGGGCGGTGGCGCGTGGCGGTGGCGGTGGCGTGGGGCAGGGGCGGGGGCGGAGGCAGGGGCGGGGGCGGAGGCGGGGTGGTGGCGGTGGCGGTGGCGGGGCGGTGGCGGTGGCGTGGCGTGGCGGCGGGCGGGCGAGGCTGGGCGGAAGGCGGTGGCGGTGGCGGTGGCGGTGGCGGTGCGGTGGCGGGCGGTGGGCGGTGGCGGAGGGGTGGCGGTGGCGGGGCGGGGGCGGGGCGGTGGCGGGGCGGGGGGGTGGCGGGGGCGGAGGGCGGGGGCGGAGGCGGGGTGGTGGCGGGCGGGGCGGGGCGGACGGGGGCGGGGGGCGGCGGCGGGTGGGGGGCGGGGGGGGCGGGGGCGGTGGCGGGCGGGTGGCGGGGGCGGGGGGGGCGGGCGCGGAGCGGGGCGGAGGTGGTGGCGAGGCGGAGGCGGCTGGCGCGCGGCGGCGGGCGGGGGCGGGGGCGGTGGCGGTGCAGGGGCGGGGGCGGTGGGCGGGGGCGGAGCGAGGCGGTGGCGGAGGCGGTGGCGGAGGCATGGGCGGAGGCGTGGGCGGTGGCGGGGGCGCAGGGCGCGCGCTCGCGCGGGCACAAAAATAACTACGCGTCGCAAAGCGCCGAGAGCTGTCACCGGGATAAGGAGCTATCGCATGCCGCTGTGATGCACGGCTCGGCGACCTGTCACGTGCGGCCAGCCAGAGCCGGGGGCGGCGCAGCGTTCGCTCGTGATGAAGGAAGGGAAGAGCGAATATAACAGCTGCGCCTCGCCAGGGAGGCAGGCAGGCAGGCAAATGGGAAACAGACAGAGGAGGTTCGTGAGAGAGCGTAAGTGGCAAACTTAATGAAGAGAATGGAATTGGTGGCGGAAGCAGCAACAAGGCGATCGATGGGAAAGAACAAATGTAGGGAAAATGTTGAGAACGAGATAGAGTCAAAGACATGGAGATACCGCATTTACTCGAATCTAATGCGCGGCTTTTGTTTTTACCAGATTCAAAATGTGGAGTCAAAATTGAGGTGCGAATTAAGTTCGAGAGCAAATTCGTTTCGTGGAGCGCCATATCTTTATTCAATTTTTTTCCGTTTATTACGTCACAATGGATCGCTGGAGTTTTCAAATTCAACTTCGTTTCATTTATTGAGGGTTTCTATTTACGATATGGAGAGCAAATGGAGAAGAACGTCTCATGATATTCATGAAATCGTAAAGCAGTTAACAGTAAAGAAGTTATCAGCAAAGCAATCAGAACGCTAATTATGTATACGATATATAAGGGGTACGCATTATATTCGCGTAAATATGGTATGTTTGTTACAAAAGTTAATGTTTGTTACAATGTCGTGTGTTACAAAAGGGTTGGTGAATGGCAATTTGCAAGTTGTTCTGGTGTTAGACAAAAGTATGAAAGGTGAAGAAACATCAGATTAGTTAGTAGGATTAACCATCTTCTATTGATATTGTCGACATATGACTAGTTACACAATTAGAAATTAGTTAATTTGAACAAATTAGAAATTAATTAATTTGAGGTAAGATGGATAATAGCAATATTGGGCAGATGATGAAATAGTGATACCAACTGCCTTACATTTTGCTAATAATGTTACATAATTTATTTACGGCGTCAGTATCTCAGTAATAATGACAAATGAAATTGCAACGATTAAAACAAAAGAACATGAATTGTCTAAATGAAATAATAGAATGGTGACAACTACAAATGAAAAAGTGGGTGGTGACAACTGGAAATGAAGAATTAGGTTGTGACAACTAGAAATGAATAATTGGGTTGTGACAACTAGAAATGAAGAATTTTGAAGTACGGGTAAAAGTAAAGTAGAAGAGGTGAACATTAGAGTTCAGAAAAAAATCTTCAGAATGAAAACGTGAAAAACGACTTGGAGCCGAGTACGTAGCCCGAACGGGTGGGGGAAGGATACGGTGATAACAACGACGAATGGCATTGGATGGAGAGAGGGGTGGCAGCGTGACAGCACCTTTTTCCCAGCGCACTGGGCACTTTTCATAAACCTACTGGACGAAAATTAATTTTCAAAGTTTGTAAACAGAATCTGTCATAACATGATGCTAAACCGCCATCTGAGGCAACGTGTGTTGTCATATGATGTAAACACGTTCGACCTGTTGCAGTGAATCACAATGTTAAGCGATTCTGAAAACAAAGCGCATTTCTGGGTCATCACGGCGTAGTTGATAAATCGGCGCGTGACTAGACATTAGTGAAGTGTAACTTGCCTAGATATTCATAGTGTTACTTGTGCGATTCTGAAGATCAAGAACACTTGTAATAACATTCAATGAGATAGTTTGTAATAAAAAGCATTATTGTCAACCCTCTAATATCGAGTATCCTTTCAGCTCGACTCGGGCTACGTTTCCTTATTTTCTTTAACGTAATGCATTGGATATCTTTCTGAGTGCTAATCCAGTTAGTAAGGTGGGCGGTGTGTACGTAATATGATAAATACATTTCAAGAATGGTCAATTCACTACGCTATCTAAACTTGATCGTAAACAACCAATCTTATTATGAATATTTACATCTTCCTCAACTCTTCACCTTGAGAGTTGACTAAATCCTAAATTCTAATTCTTGTTCATAAACTCAGGATATGAACAGTGGTTAGCAGTACAGTCTTTTTCCGTTGATATGTTTGACTTGCCACAAGACCGAAGGTGCTCAAGTATTTCAAGCCTTGACCTCAAGAGCCACAATTACGACTGGTACAACCGTGACCCTCCGTTTCCATCTAAATCTAGAGATATTGCTATTTGTGTCTGAATCTTGGTTTGTTGGAATATCCCAGAGATCTTCTTGTTTTGGGACTTTTCTGGTGTGCTCTTCCACCACAGTTTCTTGGAAGCCATATTTTCTAGTGGACACACACCACCACCTGCTTCTCCTCCTACTCCTTTTTGTTTTTGTTGTTGTTGTCCTTCTTCTTCTTATAATCATTATTTCTCAACATTTTGTTAAGCAAGTATTTATGCATACAATATAATGAATTGTACATTTGTATGCAATATAATGAATCTGTACACAATGCTTATTTCAAAACAATGAGTGCCTGACAGACGAAAACTATTTTAAAAATAATGGTAGGCTTACTCGTTTTAAGTGAATATACTTGTCAAAACTTTGATAAATACAATACTTACTGATACTGAATAAATAAATTTAGAAAGAAATTCTCCGCTACACTTAATATAAACGTTTTTTAAAATCTAGCATAACTATGTCTGAAAATTTCGAGTAAACATGCGATCGAGTCTCAATTGCTCATCATGCCGAGGTAAAGTATTTTATTCCAAAAGAGTTCATGTAATGTTTTTTTACCGGGCAAGCACTACCGATATAAAATAATGACATTTACCCGCAAGCCACCTTACGAGTAAATTCTTCCCATTCGTCCCGTATCCTCCCGGTTGCGGCCCGTGCACACGAGCAGCGTCTGCGCGGAGGCGACTGTCAGCGGCGTCGGATCCTCCTCCGTCAGCGGGACAGGGATCGTGCATTACCTCTGCGCCCCCGCCCGCAAAATAACCTGCTTAATGCGGCGCGGCGAAAACTTGAAGAAAACAGCTAAATTGTGAAATACGGCGGCGGCTTCGTATCGCGTTCTCCTCCACCGCGCGGGCGAAGCCAGAGGGGGGGGGGAGGCGGCCGGGCGACGGGGGCGAGGGGGGAGAATGAGCGGGGTGGGACGGGATGGGCGCGCAGAGGGAGTCGGGCGAAGCGGGACGGGCAGGGCAAGGAAAGCGTCAGAGCCGGGGCAGGCGGCGCGTGGGCGGGGAAGAGCGACCGGACGGGAAGAGGCGGGCGGGGCAGAGTGAGATGGGGCGGGGCGCATGAAGGGGTGGGTGACGTGGTGTGGTGGGGAAGACGCGGGGCGAGCGAGGGCGGGGGCGGGGCGGGGCAGGGCGGGGAGAAGAGGGGTGGTATGAGGTGGGCGGGCGAGGATGGGCGGGGTGGACGGGGCGGAGCGGAGCGGGGTGAGGCGGGGCGGCGAGGGGCGGTGTAACGGGGATGGGTGGGGGGCGGGGTGGACAGGGCGGGCGGAGCTAGGCGAGACGGGGCGAGGTGGACGGCGTGGGGCGTACGGGGATGGGCGGAGTGGGTCGGGGCAGGGCAGCGCAGGTCCAAGCGGGCCGGGGAGTGCCCGGGCAGGGCAAGGACGAGACGGCGGAAAAGGACGGCAATGGTGTGGAGACGAGCGGACTGCGACGGGAAGAGGCAGGGCGGGGCGGAACAGAGGCGGGGCATACGAGGATGAGCGGGGGCGGGGTGGGACGGAGTGGGTACAATGGCGGTGCAGAGTGAGCGATACAAGACTGGGCAAGGCGTTCGTAGAAGGGCGGAGTGGGCAAGGTGGAAAGCGCGGAAGTGGACGGGGCGAGGCAGGTCTGGTGTGGGACCGGAGTAGAACGAGCGGGGCCGGGGCGGTGTGAGTCGAGTCGAGAACTGGAGGAGCGGGGCGTGGGGGCGGGGTGGCGGGGCTGGAGGGGATAGGCGGGTGGGCTTGACGCGGCGGCGCGGGGCGAGGCGGGATGGAGCGAGAAGGGACCACCGATTCCGGGTGGTGGGGGGCGGTGGCGGGGAGGGGCGGGACCGGGGCGGGGCAGGGGGGCAGGGCAAGGCAGGGCGGGCGGCGGGATGGTTCTTGAAGGGGATAGGCGGGTGGGCTGGGCGGCGGGACAGGGTGGAGGCGAGCGGGTCGGCAAGGGCGGGTGGTGTGGGGCGTGGCGGGGAGGAGTCGGGCGGGGCGAGGCTGCTTTGTTTGCACGCAGCAGCTCGCTTCCCACTACTGCGGGAGCCGATCCGGGACGCGTTCTACAAATTTCATTTTTCAGATGCGGGCGGCGAAGTGGATTTATGCCTGGGCTTCGTTGGCGCCGCGCGGGGAAAAGCGGAGGGCGGATCGATGGAGGAAGTGTATTTAGGTCAAATTTCTGGCGGACGGTGACAGAGATGGACTGGTAGGGGTTTTGTTTGGATTTTTTGGGGGCTCCTGGGAAACGGGTCACCTGTGTTCTTTACAGATGAGTGAACTCCTCGGATGAGAGACATGTTGTGAAAATGCTAGTTTCGCTCGTTTTAGAGTAATGGACTCAAGGCACATTAGGTAAGAGGACAGTTGCATTGAATCTTTTATTTTATAATTTGATAGCAGAAAATGTATTCTTTTAGAGTTATATGAACATCTTATTTGTTCCAATTGCCAGCTTTGAAGCACTACGACCCAGGTTTTGGATCATTAATATTTTGTGGGTTTAAGCTAATGTGATTACTTATTATGAAAATTCATATAAGTATGTTTATAATTTGTTAATTAGACTAATGTGGCACATTTCATGCTTTAACAATTTCTAAAAGTACGTATTATGTACATTAAAAAGTTTTATTCGTGCTATTAAAGTTCATAATAAAATTATTTTGAACATACCGCAATTGACTGTCGCGTTCATTGTCGAGAATAATACATGAAAAAGTCTCGATTAGGGCTTAATAGTAACTACTAAAAATGTTACAAAACTGTGGGTGGCCGCATTTCTTGAATCAGATCGTTTTCGTGCCTATTCTAACATACGGTATTGGCGAACAATATACAAACGTCGCGTCTCCTGAAGAGTGGGTCTGAGGAGTACATAGTTGAACTGATAATATTTTGTTTTATTGAAAAAGATGGATTACGAATATTTCTTGTGAGTATACGACGTGAATGTGAATTTATAATCAGGAAAAACATCTATTAAAATCGAGAAAGAAACAAAACGTGAAAAGTGATACTAATTTATTTAGTAAATTAATTTTGATTAATACAGCTCAGTTTAAATTGTAATATAAATGCTCCTCAGCCCGCAGCTGAAACTTGGGAGACGAATGTTTAATAGGGCTTTTCAGGCATCGTGTCGTAGAGTGATATTAAAGAAGGTTAGTTTAGTGTTTCGCAGAAATTTCATTGATGTTTTATTTACACTGTTCCATTGTCACTTCAATTTCTCAAATTGAAGGAACGTATATTTACATCAAATGAGTGGGTTTACTTTTATTTAGAAAAGTGATTTCGTGTGACATGCATACTCGTTGCACAACTGAAAGGATATTAAACAATTACGGAAGTAGATTCTCCTTGCACCATGCCATACATTTAGTTATCTCTATTGAATATGTTTCTCCCGGCATACTTTACGTGATTTTTATTGATACGACTATCAAAGCATTAACCAAACTAAAACTGGATGGACGCAAATACTTTCAGGAGAGTGGTAGGTATCAAGCAGCTACCAAAGATGGATGCATAAATCACTCCTTTGACATTGGTACATTTTGGAAAGTTCAGAGCTCCTCTTTAATCTCTTGGATGAAGTTACTTCCCCCTTATCGGTAATCGTCCTCCTCACCAATCACCCCAGCTCCAGGGGTGGAGCTGGGGCTAAAAAGAAGGTTGAGAGGGGGAAGTTGATGCTTATGACATCAATTTACCCGTTACATGCGAAATCCCTTAGAGGACAACGTTTCTACAAGCTACATCAGTGCGGTCAAACCTTTAGTTACAGAGGGCCAATCAATCTTCAATATAGGAAAGTGCAGGCTAGAGAAAGAAAGGATAGAAAGAAAAGGAATTACGTTACGTATATAACGTAACACTCAATTAATTTTAGAATAGAGAAATCAAATGATTGACACTACCCCTCTGATATAAGTTCATCAACTGATGAAAAGTATCAGGGTCAATTCCGGAGAAGCACTTTCAATGTGATTTCTCGATTCTTTACACAATCCTACTAACCCATTTATTTCTAGGACTATTTATAGAAATACGAATATTTAGAATTATTCTGGGCATTGACTACGTCAATACCCTTCATGTTGGTTTCTAATGCTTTTAATTCCACAATTCTTGATAAATATCAAGGTCCTCGTTTATTGTTCTGACAGGAAATGGCGAATGTCAGTTATATCTCTTCTCTCATCTAGTGATAGTCAAATAAACATTTTTACAAAATGCTTTTGAAAGTATCTGATACTTCACAACCAGTATCATTAATTCTTCCACTTACTGTCTGATATAGCAAGGAAATTGTTTCAAACTTTTTAACACTCTTGTTATGTTCAAATGAACATGCCATTTTTACAGCATATCCTGTAAGACTATGGACTTACGGCTCCCTAAAGGACTTTGTACGTTTACTTAGCTATCTACATATATCTTAAAATGCCTTCAAACTAGCAGAATTTGACGATTGGTGAAAGATATATTTTTTGCCTACTTAGTATCAGCTTCAAATCATTAAACACACAATTCCGAGGGACTTCTCTGGTGTTTACTAACATTAAATCACGTTGAAACACTTAAGGTTTGCCGCTTTTATCCTAGTGTGTTGAACAAAACGTATGTACCTTCCACTTGGAGTGAAATTGACGGCATTCATATTTAATACCCTGTTTCTAGCTCCACTATTTTTGGTAGTTCTGTATGAAAGTAAAAATCGAAGCATGTTCGCCACGGATAATAGCAGTCAAGTAAAACTTATTATCGAAGTCGCCATTATAGGAAATATTAAGGTTAAGGTGCTGCCTTCTCTCAGAATAAAAACTGCTATCTGATGGGGAGTGTTGTCGCTGTCAGCGTTTCGCGGTAAATTTGCTTTTACTTTCTCGCCTTACTTCGTAAGAAGATAATGTATTGTAATCGTGCGCTGGAAAACGGCGATCTTTTTTTATAAAAACTTTTTGACTGGTAACGAAAAAGTGGATAAATATTGTTTCAAAATGAAGTAAATTACTGCCTCTAACACGTATCAGAACCTATGCTTTGTGGGATTTTGGTAACGAAAAACCGATTGACGCCAAAACGTCCGTTTATCCGACTGTCTGTGGTTAACACTTGAGCCAAAACAGTTTAGCCGATTTTCTTCAAAACTGATATTTCTCGATCGATCTAAACGAACTCAAGGAGAGTTTGAAATGGATTTTTTAATATTTACACGCAATCTCAACATTTTCAACATTTTCTTTAAAATAAACTAATGTTACGATTAAACTTTGTTCTAGGACAATCTAAATGATGCTTAAAATAATGGCGCATCTCATTTTTGTTAAAATTTCTGATTTTACGAAAATTGCAAATGCTGAAAATTACGTTTAGACGTCTTTCTACAACTATAATAGAGATTAAGATTTTTAAAAATGAGAGAGAGAGATTTTTTAAAATGAAATATGTTCCTTAAAGACATATCTTTAAATAAGAGCATGTACACTCTTTCGAAAATATAAGTATTTTCGCGTAATTTTGCGTGAAATACTCGTATAGATGTTTTTTTTCTCAAAAACAAAATAACAAAAGAAAAAAAAACGTTTCAATTTTTTAAAAAAATTTTCTCCTCATATGCATCAAAGGCCGAAACACAGAATGATAGTTCCTCTATTTCCAGCAAACTTCCTGAATTTTCTAAAATTTCAAAACGTTAACATGGTAAAATTGCAATATTGATGATAGAGATTTTTGTCTTAAATAAAATTTGTTTTAAAATATCAGATATTTAGCATTAATATGCATTGCCTCTTACGACTCTGTTTACGTAATTTACAAATAATTACATGATTTTACCCTGAAGCTTCATTATTTCTGTTATTGTTGTTCTTATATAATCATTATATTAATTACTCTTACAAAATGCTTTCATTCACAGAGAATGCTTTTGCAATTACTTAAGAGATAATTTCGTTTTCTTTTGATCAATGATTCATTCTGTCGTCAAGGTTTTTGCTTTATTGTTCTAACCACATTTTATGTTGTTCATGATTGGGGTTTGCGAGTTGGTGAAAATCGATTACTGCTCTTAATTTTCGTCAGTCTTGTATAATTGTTTCCATTACATATTATAAACATACGTATAATTATCTATAATATATTATATTGTATATAATTTATGACGTTATACGCCTCTGTCTAGTGCTTATTACCATACCCCCTCCGCCCCCAGCACCAACACCGCCCACGCCCTCTCGGCGCCGACGGCCAAGGAAGTTCGCACCGCCCACTAGCCCCTCGGAACCAGTCCCATAAATAGTTAAGCGACGCATTGCCGTTTGCTGAAGCTGGCGGGAGCATTGAGCAACAGTCACCCGCCCCGAACAGGATCGGCCAGGCGATCTGAATAAAGGGGTCAGCTGGCAGGCGCATTTCGTTCCGACGGGCGAGAACACACAGCGCAAAACGAAAGGGAAATGCTCGACTTGCTCCGCCAGTTGTTCTGAGAGCGGCGTTAAGTGGACTGTCAGCGGGGCAGAAGGAGCTCCACCTCTTAGCAAATTACTCTAGATCATAATTTGAATTATGGTCATAAATTGTGGCAGTGTTTTGAATATCAAAAAGACATCGTAGACAAAGATTTCATGTTTATGAAATGTCATCTTTCACCCTTTTGCATAATAAAGTATGCACTTGCGTGCCCTATTACAGCCACATGTATGCCATTTTATTTTAGTAGTTGAATAGTAGTTTTTATTAGTAGAATATGGCTTAAACGGTTTTACATTGTGAAGATAATAATACTGTTTTATCACATTTTATTTCCGCATACAGTATAAATTGTCGCTCCCCAGCACACCGTTACAATGTACGGACATGCCAACTAACTAATAACGTGAGGCATAAAATACAATTAAACGCATAATTAAATAATAAAAACGGATATTATAATTCATAAAATATATTGTACATTACCCACATTAGATTTCTAGGAGTCTGTGAGACATTGAATAAAGCTAAATAGCCATCCTTATTACAAAAGAGTAAGAGATACGATATCAAAATACGAAAGACGATTTTATTTGAGCATTGATAATGCCGATGGTATCTACAAATCTGTGAAAGTATGTGCTATCTCATACGATAGCTTTTGGAAGGTCAATGAGAGTAACTCCCTATACGACCGCGTGGTGTTCAGATCAGGTTAAGCGTGCATCCAGGCGAAGCGAACGTACCAACCCAGTGTTGAATACCCTAATGTTTACGTTCCACTCGGGTGGCTTCAGGAGAGACAGCACAATATTCAATGTAAGGCCCGGCGTTCCATAGATCTGTTTGCTTAAGTCACATATTGAAGTTCCTTCTCCACTTAATCGGCGTGGACGTTCGGTAACATACACACTCTGCGTGTCTACTGCTCGCTTTCACGTAATAGTCTACTACGAACTCAATCGCAAGGCGTCACGCACAGGTTGGGAATTTCTATGGAAATTCATACGTAGACATTTGCTCAGAGCGTTGAAGTTTACACGTGACGCAATGGCAGGTAGCAAGCAGCGTAATGAAGCAATGCGAAGTTGGAACCGAGTCAAGTAAAATGAAGTTTAGTACTTGGTTCCAGAATTAAAGCTTCAATAGATTGTACTTTTTAAAATGAGTTTATCAGTTTGTAAATTTGGTAGTTTGTGAGATAGTAAGAACAATTTGTAAGCAAAGAAATAAGAGAAATAATATAGACCAGGAAAATGTGAATAAGTAAAAAATAAGGTAATTATAAAGTGCTAATAACAGAATTTGTACAGAAGGAAGTCGAACCTTAGTGAGAATGTGAGTACCTGAAGATACGCAGTTATTTGGGCAAACCGAGTCCTAAATTTATTCGTGGTTGATTTTACTTTATTATTATTATTATTATTATTATTATTATTATTATTATATCACTACAGAACAACTTACAGATATTTCGGGATTGTGTAAAAGTCTGGAAAAGTCAGACCCCTTAGGCAATTAAGTGATGGCGTACGATGGATAAATAATGAAATTCATTACAGAAAATGAATAAATGATTGAAAAGTGGCTAAATGTTATATCCTTTAGGCACCAATTCCACATAGAGATTTTACATTTAAATATTTCTTTTATCAGACGTAAAACATCAATAGGACGGTCTAAATTGAGAGCAGAAAAGAACGCTCTAAATAGTGCGGACGTGTAAAGTGTAAAAGTAAAAATAGCACCTGAATAGAATTCAAAGATGGGAGAGCGAATAGTATGAGTGCGAATACGAGCGAGACAGATTTCATGTAATAAATCACATCCCGCAAGAATGTATGCACAAACTACATACTATAAAGACAAATGGTCAATCATGTGAGATGAGATCGAAATACAAAGATGTGACGCCACAGGGGAAGAGTCGCTGGACAAGTGAGAGTGTAAATAGTAACTGTGAAACATGAAAAAAAAACGTATGAGAAAAAGTCCATAAAGGCGAATATATGAGGAAATGAGTAAGCAAAACAACTTGTCTATAGGTGCGCCGCGTCAGGTCGTGTCCTCAGGGCCCGGCGGAAGGCGGCACAGGAGGCTGCGAGGTTACGCGCGCGTGCCTCTGGGCCGAGCGCGTGTAACCCGAGCCGTCGCGCGCGCGGGGCGGTGCATACGCCTCGGCGTGGGACCGCCCGGGTCGCCACCGTCGGCAAAACCCGCTTTCATCCCGTGATCTACCCGGTCAAGCCTCCTACGAGCGTCGCGACGTCGGCAGGCGGTCGGGAGGGG